>JBAMCF010000004.1:0-55000 GCA_037075285.1 Drosophila lutescens | reverse complement strand
AAACATAAACATATAAACATATATATATATATAAAGACAAAAACGAACTACTAGCAGAAACAAACAATAACAGAAAAAAATAAAAAAAAATAAAAGTAAATAAATACAAATCCTAAAGCTCATAAAATAGCTGGTGAATATGAAAGTTGAGTTCCATGTAAAGTAGCTAATCAACTGAAAATTTTAATTCCAGTTGGTACAGCAATAATTATAGTAGCTGAAGTAAAATAAGCTCGTGTATCTACGTCTATTCCTACTGTGAATATATGATGAGCTCATACAATAAATCCTAATAAACCAATAGCAAGTATTGCATAAATTATTCCTAAAGAACCAAAAGTTTCCTTTTTACCAGATTCTTGACTAATAATATGAGAAATTATTCCAAATCCTGGTAAAATTAAAATGTAAACTTCAGGATGACCAAAAAATCAAAATAAGTGTTGATATAAAATTGGGTCTCCTCCTCCAGCTGGGTCAAAAAATGAAGTATTTAAATTTCGGTCTGTTAATAATATAGTAATAGCTCCAGCTAATACTGGTAATGATAATAAAAGTAATAAGGCAGTAATAACAACAGATCATACAAATAAAGGTATTCGATCTAATGTAATTCCAGTTGATCGTATATTAATTACAGTAGTAATAAAATTTACAGCTCCTAAAATTGAAGAAATTCCAGCTAAATGTAAAGAAAAAATTGCTAAATCAACTGAAGCTCCTCCATGAGCGATTCCGGAAGAAAGGGGAGGGTAAACAGTTCAACCTGTACCAGCTCCATTTTCAACTATTCTTCTTACTAATAATAAAGAAAGAGCTTGTAACGAACTGATTTTTGTTGGGTCTGCCCTCTACGAGATTCGTGCGGCTAGCTCAGTATAGTTGTGTGTTCGTCCCACCAAATTTATATAAACGTGACCAGTGAGAAAGCTCAGAATTCACGGGTACTTAGTGGGTTTATTACGGGAGTAATAGTACAGTGACAATGCGGGCTCGGCTGGCCTTGATTCGCCACTCGTGGCCTTCGACGACTTATGGTCGCCTTGATGACTGGATACTCCCCTCGTTGGCTGGGTGCTCCGGTTCTGAAGCCCTCTGCAGCTCCCTCGACGATCCTTACGGCTCCCCGAAGGCGCTGAAGCTCCCTGAAGACACCCGTCTCTGATGCATGGGATCGACGACTACCCGTAGCGTCTTGGACTCGCCAGGAGATCTGCTGCGCGGGTTTAGGGAAGCGTCACCGTTCCCAGACTAGGGTGCACAGAGGACGCGATCTCCAGGAATCTCTCCTTTCGATCCACCACCGCCTGTCCCTTGCTCTGTCCCGGACGGACCCACTAGTGTTTCACTCAGATCGCGCTGGCAGTCCATCGCCAGATCGCTCCTACGTCTAGTGTAAACGAACGTTCCGCCCTAGCCTCACCCTTTGGCTTATCGCCCGTGACGTTTCCTCGTAGTTCGATCTGTCGTGAACGTTGCTGGCTTGCCGCTGACTATGTCCTCCGCTCTGCTCCTGGATATGCTGGCTGCGCGGCTGGACGTAGCGTGGCTTCTGGTACTCGCGGTCTTGGTCGTACGCCGATCCGGGACTACACGAGTCACAACCGTAGGGCTCTTTTGGAGTTCTCCACTCGAGACCGCTAACGATCGACCGATCTCCCTTCTGGCTCGTTTCACTCGGGGTTCAGACACACGCCGCTCGGCAGAGTTGTGCCCAATGAAATACTTTTGTAATGAATTGGTAATTTCATTATCATTAAAAAAGTAATGCTAATGAAATCGGGTTTCATTATAATTCAAAAAATAATGCTAAATAATGAATTACTTTTAAAATAGTAATGCCCATGAAATTTGAATTCATTACTTTAAAAAAAATGCCAATGAAAAAGATTTCATTAGTTTTGAAAAACTAAATTCTAATGCTTATTTTTCAGTAAAAATAATAATGGTAGTTGAACATTTTCTAAATAAATAGAAAATATCAGCCCTTTTTAAATGAACGTAGCTTTGTGACTTCTTAAAGGAAATAAAGCTGAAGTTATGCTTAATTTAATTTTGTTTATTGGGCCTTTTCAAGAATTCTCGCTTTTTTATGTCCATCTCTAAATTGTCCCATAACAACATTGGATCACAATTTTTATAGCCAATCCTCTTCTGAAGAATTCGCTGTTTTTCGATATCCACTTTAAAAGTTTCCAATAAAACATAGGATCCAAACTTAAAATGACATCAATTGCCCAGCCTCTTCTGAAGATTTCGCGGTTTTTCTATGTCTACCTCAAAATCCTCTTCTGAAGAATTCGCGGTTTTCCTACGTCAACCTCAAAAGAGCCCCATAAAAGAAACATGAAAAACTTAAAATAACATCAATGGCCAATCCTCTCCTGAAGAATTCGCGGTTTGTTTATGTTCACCTCAAAAGTGTCCCATTAAGTGAATAACTCGAATTGTGCTTATTTAGTTTCAATTATAATATAGTTTTTAATTATATTTTATTAGAATGTATTGTTAGCTTTTAAAACAACTAATTTTTCAAAGTGCCCGTCGGATAAGTTCTGCCTTTTTTTGCAGTTCACCATCCCGGCGTAGCTAAAAAGTCGCTCTACGGGAGCTGACGATGGCAATGGTGTATTAAATTTGAAAAAGGTCGCCTTTATGACTGAATATCTGTTTAGGCATTCATTCTCCTCATCCATGCCGCTTAGATAGCGTCCGAGCTCCATCTTCACCGAACTTTCTTGCACAGTTAGATCTATAAAATTAAAAATTATAGAGTAAAATTATGAGTTTTATTACCGTCAGTTACTCCTACAAAAACAAAAAAATTTAAAAGATGGCTTGTTGATGTTTTGCTGTGAATATTGTTTAAAAAATATGCAGCATGTTTTAAGAACATTGACTTGACTTTGTTCTCTGTCCAATCTGGAGCTGTTTGAGTCATCGCCGGCATAAACGTAAGCTTCATAGCTGGACACGAAATCGCAGCAACAAAAGCATCGTGACACTTCGGAGCCATTTTGAAAAAATCATCAAACCGCTGCTCTTAAGCTTTGACTAAAGGTTTAATCCTTCCACTTAAAAAGTTTAACTCTTCCAAGGCGTCCATTTTATCCCATTTTACCTTTAGAGTTAGTAGAGTGGGTACGAAATAACCAAATAGCAAGTTTTTTTCGCTTTGAAGGAAATTTAACCCTGCCGCTATGGGGTCCATAATTTTGCAGTATTCCTCTGGAGTTTTAGGGCGATAGCATTTGTTCCAAATTGTAGAACACCTAAAAAAAAGTAATGAAAATTAATTTTTTACAAGAATTAGAAAACTACATGATCTAAAACCTTTTTAGCAGAGATGCATGCTTATCGAACACTCTGCTGTCAGACCTAATTATATTCATATAGTCCGTTGTAGCTAACAGATTCAATGTGTGGCACCCACACCTATAATGTTTCGGAAGACGGAATGCTGGGATCTCCTGTGACTGAGGAACGTCATCATCAGAAGTATCCGCGTCATCTGATTGGCTGCCATCCTCACGACTGACATCATAATGAGCTACAAAATGCTCAGACTTGCCACAAATCTTCTCCTTCAGCGGATATCAACGGGATGCTTGGGTTTCTTTTCTCGTGGTATGCTGCCTCCAGCTTGACCCAGATACTGGCAAGTTTGGGGTCGTTCTCGGTCTCAGAATAGTATTCTGACAATGCCTTTCTCTTGTCGTCTGATTTGCCTTCTAACTCAATGTTCAGCCTCTCTGCGACGTAGACAAAATCCTCTGCCTTGAGGCGGCAAATCCACTTCTTCCCCATTCTGCTTTCAGTCGCTTTTTCTCTCTGGCCAGATGTAACGAACTGATTTTTGTTGGGTCTGCTCGCTACGATATTCGTGAGGCTGGCTCAGTATAGTTGTGTGTTCGTCCCACCTAATTTATATAAACGTGACCGGGTTCTTAGTGGGTTTATTACGTGAGTAATAGTACAGTGACAATGCGGGCTCGGCTGGCCTTGATTCGCTTCGAAGCCAGGAGGTCCCTGAAGCACGCCATTCAGGACAGTAAACGGGAATGTTTCCTGAAGCTATGCGAATAGGATCCGTGGGGTGGGGCCTACAGACTCGTGGTCTTCTGCGCTCTACAACGCCTGCCTGCGCGAGGGAACATTTCCCCGGAGATGGAAAGTCCTGAAGCTGTTGCCCCTGAACAAACCTGGGAAACCAACTGGTGAAGCTTCTTTCTACAGGCCAATTTGCCTGCTCGACACAGTTGGCAAAGTGTTCGAGAAGCTTATCTCGAAACGTAAGAACCGTAAGACGGCCCTCACAATTGTATATTTTGTATATTTTGTAGACATGTATGATTTGTGTAGCCATGAAAAACTCATGAAGAGATATAGGCAAAACCGACTTTGTAGCCACGTAGTATTATTATTAGTTTAGCTTTTTCATAGCCAACGCACGCAACACCGCCAAACCATTGTAATGATTCTAGTAGCTGCCCCTAAAATACCCTTAACAAGCTTAAACCTACATTCCGTTAGACCTTATCCGTAAGATACAGTGGCTGGGGGTCTCCAAATAGGATCGAGAAGATGTCAGTGAGCATCTGCTTAACAGCACTGTTAAAGCTTACAGAGCTCAGATAGGGTCAAAGGAAAATAACGATTAACAGGGAATAGTGTCAATAGCTGCGAAAAGAAAAAGGGAAAGTCAGGTTGCATGGTCGCTGAAGGGCGAAGTTACCTTCTTTTGGTTTTTGATTCTCAAGCAGAGAAGGTCGTAGGTTCGGAGTACTTATTACAACTCGCGTTTGCAGTGAACTCCAACCTAAAAGTAGGGTCAGGAGCATCACATAAGTTTGCGCGTGTGTTCTCAAATAGGGAAAAATTCGAAATAACCATAAAAACCTACGGCCATAGACCAAACAAACCAAATAAAGTTTCAAATTAAATTAATTAAATTTTCTGTGCCAAATCCACTGGGTGAGTTTACGAAAAAGTTAGGTCCCCTCACAGGTGTTTAAAAACAGTTTAATTTTGGATTAGGTTTGGCGTCAATAAGCTGGTGGAAGGGAAATACTTTGCGCCAGAAGCTAATCAAGTCCAACGGAAAATAGCCAGAAGTCAAGGCGAGAGAGCAGCGGTGCTACGAGCTCCAAGAGAGAAGAAGAAGATCCAGTTTTCGACACCGCGAGCAGCTGAGACGACGACGTTAGAGCGCTGCTAGTTTAAGCCCGGTTTTTTCGGTCCGCGCGTGCGCTAAAGGCCGTTGGGATGTTTGGGGAAGCCTAAGGGCCTATGAGGATGCAGTGAGGTAGATTTGAGGTGGAGCAGAAAAGAAAAAACCCTGTGAAAACTAGTGCAGTGCCAGTGATCGTCCCTAACCCTGTTTCACGACCCATACCCCAGTTACGTAATTCTATGGGTGTTCTGAATCCGGAAAAAGCCTGAAAGCCACGGAAAATGCCCTAAGTTTCCGTCATGTGTCCATTTCCGGTATGATTTAAATAACCGATAATTTTCTGCCCGTTGGAAAATATTCCATCGCAGGCCTATAACAGAAGCCGAGAACAGTGAGAGAGCGTAGCGCAGACACCAACCCGAGAGAGAGGCTCCGTATGCGGTATTGTGTTAGAGGGAGAAAAAGCATAGCTTAAACGCAGAAAAGAGCAATGACCGAACAGCGGAGAGTGGGGATGGGAAATTAGATTAGTGGGTAGTTATGTAAGAAAGTGTCTGTTTAAATTTTAAGTTTTGTTAGTTTGGAAAAAAATGTCCCAATGGCCTCCGTGAGCGTAACACAGTGCGAGTGTGGAAAAAAACTGTTAATAAATTCATACATTTTTTGAAATAATTAAATTTTAAACCCTCTCAACAAGCCAAACAGGAACGACCTCTGGAAAGCGCTTTCTACGTTGGAACCGAATGAAATGTGAGTGAACTTGTTACATTTTTTATTTTTGAAACAATTTTTGCGAAGTTGAATTTTCGCTTGTGTGTTTTTTTTCCATTCGCCTTTATGTAAAGCCACTGTTTGCCAAAGATAACATGGGAACAGAAAACCCTTTGTTTACCTTAGTTAACATAACTAAAACTGTTAATTAACAGCGATGTATAAAAGCAAAATTAAATCAGATGGTAAACAAAGTGGTTTTGTTGTTTTGAATTTCTTGAAGAACTTAATCGTAAAAGTACATTTAAAAACGTAATTAATTAAAGAATTTTATTTAAATTTATAACTTAACAATATTGAAGAAAAAAACCGGAGAAAGCTATGAAATTTTATATTGCAATTTTTAGTCTGTAATAAATTATTATAATGTTTGCGTAAATAACTATTTTTTTTGATCCCCGCTAATTAACCCCTAACCCCATAAAACAAAAGGGCCATGAATAAGTTTAAAGTGGAACTTCGTGGCCAAGGTTGGGTGGGCATATTGGGCCGCAACAAGATCAGCGGACCCTCTCCGATATCCATATTTTCTTTGCATGTCCTTCCAGCTGTCATACGTGTAACTTGTTCTCTCCGTCCGGTTTAGCATTTTTTTTGGTTCGTTTTTGCACGTTTTAATTTAATAATAAGGTAGTAGGCCTCGTGGTATAGCAATTATAACATCCCCCCATTTGCCGACGAGCCAGTGAAGCCGGAGAAATATCATACGTGCCGGCTATACCCGAGAATTCCATCTTGCCTATATTTTTTAAAGGTTACCCATTACACCATCGAACCAGCAACACACACTTCGAACATCAATACGCTCTCGTCAAACACACTCATCTCAACGCACACTTCGAACATCAACGTCCGCAACACCTAAGCCATCGAATAGTTCGAACACCTGCACAAAGCTAACACACACACAATTAAATTATTTTCTTTTTCCTCCATCTAGGAAAACCCCCTTCTCTGCCGATCGTGGTCAAACCGCGTTGTGGCCAAGGATTTCGACGGAGTCTTGCACTCGCTTGTCGGATCCGAAGCTATTGCCGGTCCCGGAGCGCGTAGTGGCCGTGGATTACGACGGAACTAAGCTCGTTTGTCGGGTCCCGGAGCACACGGAATTTTTTTTTTCCTGAGAAAAACGGAAAAAAAAATATATATTTAATATATGTTGTCGCGCATACCACACATACATAACATTTTTGTTTTTCCTCTTTCGCCTCCCACCAT
This sequence comes from Drosophila lutescens, assembly GCA_037075285.1. NCBI lineage: Eukaryota > Metazoa > Arthropoda > Insecta > Diptera > Drosophilidae > Drosophila > Drosophila lutescens. The sequence continues at coordinate 47,838 of JBAMCF010000004.1, read as the reverse complement.
TCGCGTTGTCCCGATCACGGCGGACAAGTGGCCGGCGACTATAAGAGGAGCGCACTGGGCTACCAGAAATCAGTCAAGCTCCGACCATCAAGCGGGGAATTATTTGCCGCGCACCACTAAGCGGTACGATTTTTTTCCTTTTCCCCATCCGCTCTCTCTCGCTACAACTCCTCTTAGCCGAGTTCGGGCTACCCCAAGGGGGAACCGTCTAGGAACTGCGCAGTCGGCTAGCGACTTTTCTCACCCGGGAGGACCTCGCGCCAGAGGACAAGAACCCCGGGAACAAAAGCTAAGCACACCGGGCGTCGACACCGGGAGCACCTCCCTAGCGACTCTACCAGAATCTTCGACCGCATTACCAGTTATTTATGAGGCGGCAAGACTTCAAGGATCTGGCCACTCTGATCCAACGGGCCACCGCCTATGAGATCACACGCGACCGCGATCGATCACTTCATACATACTTTCTAGCAGCTTTGCCACACCGACAACCCAGACGATTTCAAGCTCCCATACCATCCACAGGAAACGTGGGTTCCGGCGACCAATCGAATGATGGCCCAGGTACCCGAAGACCGAACACACCTATCGATGTACGAAACGCTTGTCGCCGCTGCGGGGGAGACAGGACACTTCAGCCAAGAGTGCCCCAATCCCCAGGTCCTGTTCTGCTGGCAGTATGGAAGGAGGGGAGTGCGAACCAACGAATGCTGTCGGGCCCAAAACACGGGAAACGGACCGAGTCCTCGCCCATCCGGGGAACCAGCGAGGACCACACACCCAGAACTAACCCCACCTTTACGGTTTGAAGGAGGGCGCATCGTGGCGACGGTCAACATCGAGAGGAAAACGTTTCACGCCGGGATGTACGAACAAGGACTGCCCTGGCAGATGGATCCACCACCGACGTCACCCACGCCCTGACCACCACCGTATCCCTCGGACGGGATACGGCTAAGACCACACTGCTAGTGCTACCATCCATCTTGGACGAGAACATCCTCGGAATCGACTTCCTCTGCGGGATCAAGACCACTATCCAGTGTGGGAAAGCCCAGTTGTCTCTCTCCTACTACACCCCGCCGCCAACAAGCAGAAGCAAGCCACCCACCGTCACCCCTCGAGTAGCTGCTGTCAATCCAAGCGCCGCCGGACCAACACTAACTCTTTTTATTTAGAACCTTTGGCCGACGCCGCCGCAGCACGGAAGAACAACCCCTTTCAAAAGTCACCAACGACTCCCACCCACCGAGACAAACCCAAGGGGCAACAGCCAGCCTAGCCCCGCTCATCACCGAAGGACCCGAGGAATCCCGGGTCCAAGCCTTTCTCGAGGCAGAACTAGCTCCATTTGATCATATGACCGGTACCTCGCACATAGCCGAGCATAGTATTGTCATGAAGGACGACTAGCCCATCAAGCAGAGGTACTTTCCGAAGAACCCTGCCATGCAGAAAATCATCAACGATCAGGTTGATGAACTGCTTCGCGACGGACGCATCGAGCCCTCCCGGAGTCCTCACAGCTCATCGTCCCATCCCATCGTCCTCGTCGGCAAAAAGACAGGAGATGTGCGCATGTGCGTGGACTACCGTCAGCTCAACGCTCACTCGGTGCCCGACGCCTACCCATTATCGCGGATAGGACACATCTTGGAACGACTTCGCAACGCTAAGTTTATCTCGACGCTGGATCTAAAAAGCGGTTACTGGCAGATCCCGGTGGCCCCAGACAGCCGCTCCTGTACCGCATTTACCGTGCCGGGCCGCGGACCGCGGGCCGCGGGCTCTTCCAGTGGAAAGTAAGGCCATTCGGCTTGCATTTGGCTCCTGCTACATTTCAGCGGGCACTGGACAGCGTGATAGGACCTGATATGTAGCCTCACTCATTTGCCTATCTAGATGACATCATCGTCATCGGGACTTCGTTGGACGAACACTTCACCAACCTACGGGAAGTACTCCGACGGGTTAGGCAGGCGAAGTTGAAGCTGAATAAAGTGAAGTGGAAGTTTTTCCAGCGCAGTATAACTTACCTAGGGCACGTCATCAGCGAAGACGGAATACACACCGACCCAGACAAGATAGCCGTGGTAAGAGAACTCCAGCCACCCACTAACTGCAAGGAACTTCGACGATGTCTGGGGATAGCATCCTCGTACCGGCCATTTGTGGAGAACCAATGTCCGCCCTGCTCAGAAAGGGAAGGAAATGGACCTGGAGCGACCCTCAGCAACAGGACTTCAACCTCAAATTTCAACTACAAACCGAGCAAGTTGATGGAACCGAACGAGTCATCGCCTATGCCAGCAGGAGGTTGCTTGCAGCAGAAGAAAACTACACTGCTACGGAGAAGAAGTGCCTTGCGATAGTGTGGGCAATCAGGAAGATGAGGTGCTACCTCGAAGGATACCGAACTCCAAAAATTCCAGTTTGACATCTCATACCGACGGGGAAAACAGAACGTCGTCGCGGACACTCTGTCCAAGCAACCGCTCCAGCAGGTGAATGAGACTAACGAACCGTGCAAGTTGATCACCGCAAAGATCAAGCAAATCGAGGCCAATCCGGAGAAATTTCCTGACTACATCCAAGTGAACGGGCAACTTTACCGAAACCTCGACAACGCGCACAGGAAGGAAGACCATGGAGCATGGAGACTTTGCGTACCCAGCAGCCATCAGCGTCGGGTTCTGGAAGAATGTCATGACCACCCCACTGCAGGCAAGCGCCGCCGGACCTAGGTATCAGGAAAACGACCACTCGAGTCTGCCAACAATATTATTGGCCGGGTTTTTTTCGAGACATCGCTCGTTACGTCCGACAATGCCCAGCCTGTCAGCAATTTAAGATGCTAACCAGGAAATCAGAGGGACCATTCTCAACCCCGTGCGTGGACTTCGTAGGGCCTCTGCCCAGGTCCCGCAAAGGACACACGATGCTACTAGTGTTTTTGATCATTTCATGGGTCGAATTAATACCCCTACGCCGAGCTACCGCCACCAGTCTGGAACTAGCCTTCCGGGAGCGAATCGTGGCTAGGTTCGGCGCCCCAAAAACTTTTTTCTGCGACAATGGTACCCAGTTTACCAGTAAGGCATTCAAAGCATTCTGCAAAAAAGCAGGAATGGAAGTGCAGCATACTGCTCCATACTCCCCCTAACAGAACCCTACAGAGCGAGTTAACCGCACCATCAAAACGATGATCGCACAGTACGCCACTGAGGACCAACGAACATGGAAATCATCCTGGCCATCAACACCAGTGTCTCCGACAGCACCGGATTCAGCCTAGCGTACCTAGTACAGGGCCGTGAGCACCGATTACCCGGAAGCTGGTTCAACGAAGTTACACCGGGGACCAGCGAAGCGCCCAGAGACCCCCAGAGTAAGGCGGAGCATCTCAAGAACATTTTTCAAACAGCCAAGGAAATCATGGAGAGTGCAGCCCAGGAACAAAGTCGCTATTACAACTTGCGCCGACGGGAATGGAGTCTAGCCGATTTAAAACCCTTTCAAGGGGACCAGACCGCCGAGGACTCATAAGAATCCACTCTAGAATCTCACCAAGCCCAAGACACCTGTGCTCCACCGACGGGTGATCAATAAATGCAAAACTAAAATATGCCGCAGGACCCTTGCTACGACAAGGAGATTCAGTGGGGCCACTTGAGCCTGGGACCCCCAGCGCCAACGCCCCACAACCCTCCCGATGGGGAGAGCGACGAGAGCGGGTACTTCACCCCGTCCAGCCGTTGGTCTTCGCCTACCGAGACCCCTTGGACCCCGCCCATGAACCCCCGGCCTTGGAAGTTGCCACTGTCCTGGCCCGAGTCAGCCAGTACGCTGCTCAACACGCCCGTCGACTCGTTGGCACTCAGCGCACCTTCGGCAGACGACGCCCGGGTTGCAGCCAGGCTGATCCACTGTTGTGCTCCGTGTCCCGACTGGCCACAATACACGTCCTGGAGCCCCCGAGCGAGGAGGATTAACAGGTCGCGCGGACGTAGCCGGACTAGGTCCACATCCAGGGGATGACACCCCAAGTTGCAGCCAGGCTGACTCAACCCTGCACACCGCGACCCGACTGGCACAACTTCAAGCCCTGTAGCCCGGGAACGAAGCCACTCAACCAGCCATACGTGCCGTCAGTCACTGGATCGACGAGGTAGGACTGCCCTCCTTCGGCCCCTCCATGTTGGAAGAGAGCCTCCGCGTAGCTACCGGTTCGGTGGTCGGTTCCGAACTCGTCCATGGAAGCTCGTCCGAGTCTGCGAACAACTCCGAGACATCGTCCGTACCGGAGAGACTGTTCGAGCACGCAGTGCTTCCTCCAGTGGCCATGCGCCTAGCCGCAGCCAACGCAGCGTGGGCCAGATCCCCGTCGCGGACGATAGCTCGAGCGAGGACTCGAACCAGGACTCTACGCTGTCGACGGAGCAGAGCTCCAGCACCAGACAACCTGTAATCGTCCACGACCAGGACAATTCCAGCAAGTCCGACGAAAGCAGCCTCAGGGGAGAGGACGATCCAAACAGAGACGCACACAGCCCTCAAATGGCGGCGCCCCTGCTTGATGACCGCTACAGCGACATCAGCGCCGAAGTGGCGAATGAAACGATGGCAACCCTGTCCCACAAGGCAAGCGAAGAAAGCCCAGAACGCCCGGCAGACGGCCTCGCCAGTGGCAGCGACGTCCAGGACGAGTTTCCAGTGCATTTGGAACTCTGCCTCGACCTGGAAGAGGAAAGGGAGCTACTGCGAGCATTGGAGGATAACCAGCTACCAGCGGCCACCCCGGAGGAGGAGGCTTGCCAACGAGCTCATCGTCTTCGTCCGGCAACACGAGCGCCGAAGGGTACGCTTCCTCAGGAAGGTAAAGGGGCGAACCTACCGGATCTCGATCACGAATAATCGTTTCTTCAACGTCTCGCTCCAACACCCCGAAGGAAGGGGGGGTTGTGTGAGGAACCGTAAGACGGTATATATTTTGTAAACATGTATAATTTTTGTAGCCATGTAAGACTCATGAAGAGATATAGGCAAAACCGACTTTGTAGCCACGTAATATTATTATTAGTTTAGCTTTTTCACAGCCAACGCACCCAACACTGCCAAACCATCGAACCAGCAACACACACTTCGAACATCAATACGCTCTCGTCAAACACACTCATCTCAACGCACACTTCGAACATCACCTAAACACCTAAACCATCAAACAGTTCGATCACCTACAGAAAGCTAACACACACACAAGCTTTCGACGCACGATCGAACAAAATTGCAACCAACCCGACCGATGTTTTCGAGCAAGGGGAAATAATTTTGCCTGGAAAATGCCGAAGAGCAGCGGCAGCAACGCCGACGCAATGCACAACTTGGGGTGCGTGCGCCGTATCAAAGATAAGCAAAATCAATTACTCTTGAGGCTTCGCGCGTGCAACATATAAACCGTGAGATTTTGCAAAAACCCGGGTAACCGCCCCGCCGTGAAAATTCGACAAGTGTGTGAAAAAAACGTGTAATACGATGTCAACCGACAGTGGCGAAGTTGATGGAGTGTACGACCCTGTTCCCGCTGCGGAGGCATGAGAAATCAACTGGCTGGATTTGCTGTGGATGGAAACGTAAGCGTCCGCTATATATTTTCTCGAGATATTTTTTTTAAACAAACAAACCTAAGCAAAGAAAGAATAGTGTTAGAAAACCAAAATCTATTTGCCTGCCGTGTTTTGTGTGTGAGTGAACGTAGGAGGGGAATTAAATTATTTTCTCTTTCCTCCATCTAGGAAAACCCCCTTCTCTGCCGATCGTGGTCGGACCGCGTGGTGGCCAAGGATTACGACGGAGTCTTGCACTCGCTTGTCGGATCCGAAGCTATTGCCGGTACCGGTGCGCGTAGTGGCCGTGGATTACGACGGAGCTAAGCTCGTTTGTCGGGTCCAGGGGCGGAGCGGGTTCCGGAGCGTGCGGCTGATAGAGATTTCGACGGAGTCTTGTACTCGATTTTCGGATATAAATCCACTGCAGGTTTTGGCCCATGGTCGGCATTTTTGGGTGACAGTACCCACAAAACTCCCCCGCCCTTCTCTTTTTATTTTTTTTGCTGTTTCTGCCGATTGTGGTCGGACCGCGTGGTGGCCAAAGATTATGACGGAGCTAGCCTCGTTTGTCGGAGCCAAGGATCACTGCGGGTTCCGATGCGCGTGGCGGGTAGGGATTACGACGGAGCTCTGCTCGATTGTAGGATCCAAACCCGCTGTGAGTTCCGGCCACGCAGTCTGAATAGGGCCATTTTTATCTCGCCCCTCCTTTAAGTCCTTGAACATAGATAAATTGTTGTAAGTGATCCTGGGAGCCCTGAGCGCAATATCCCAGCCACAGAACTTCCTTTCATGGTCTCTCCCCCACTCAGTTTGGATTCCGGAAAGGCAAGTCCACATTAGATGCGATCCGAACGGTCACCGGGACAGCAGCGGAAGCCATACGCGGGAAGCGTTAGCAAGGCAGTACGAAGAAATACTGTCTACTGGTCACGCTCGACATCAACAATGCCTCAAACACTGCGAACTGGACAGGGATTATGCAGGCCCTAAGGTGGCAACGGATCCCGGAGTACCTCATCAAGATAGTCGAAAGGGTGCTGCTGTTCGATACGAGCCACGGCCCAAAAGAGTACAATATTACTTCTGGGGTGCCACAAGGATCGGTCCTGGGCCCCTTGCTGTGAAACATAATGTACGACGGAGTGCTGGGGCTTCCCGTGCCTGCCAACGTCATGTGCCATTACGATTGTGGCTAGGTCGACAGCCGAAGTGGAGGACATGGCCAACTCAGCGCGAAGGAAGGTTGAGTCATGGCTGGCACTTTCCGGGCTCCAACTCGCGGCACACAAGACAGAGGCTGTCCTTACAAGCAGCCGGTTGGCGGGGTCGACGTAGATTCACAAAGAGCTTTCAAATATCTAGGCGTCATGATTGACACCAGGCTGTCTTTTAAAGAACACCTAGAGTATGCCAAAAAGATGGCCGCAGCGACCGCCAGATCACTCTCGCGGATTCTTCTAAAGACGAGGTGCCCAAAGCAGGAACGGAGGAAACTCTTAGCGAGCGTCGTTACGTCCCAAGTCCTATATGCCGCCCCGGTATGGGCTAAAGCCGCCACGACGCCATCGTACATGAAAGGCTTGGAACGCACGCGCAGACGATGTGCCATCAAGATATGCTGTGCCTTCCGGACGATCTTTGAAGAAGCGGCGCTGGTCATCGCTGGTCTAGTTCCAATAAAGGAGCTAGTAAGAGAGGCAGCAGAAGTAAAGGAAGCGGTGCCGAGTACGGACGACCTATCTAGGCGTGAGGCGCGACAGCCCTCGAGAAGGAGATCAATCTCTCTGAGGCAGGAGAGATGGGAAGCCGCGACCTTTGGGCGCTGGACCCACGCTCTCATTCCAGTCTTGAGTCCATGGCTGGAAAGGAAGCATGGGCAGGTGGATTTCTACCTGACCCAGACTCTGAGTGGACACGGGTGCTTCCAGTGGTACTTGAAGAAGTACGGACGCGACACAAGAGACGGATGCCCAACCTGCGCCTCTGGAATTGAGGAGGACCCAAACCACGTCCTATTCGAGGCCAGGACCGCCTTGGAAACGGGAACCGGTGTCAGCACTAGCCCCAGCACGCTAGTGCCAACAATGCTGAAAGGCCAACTGGAGTGGGACGCGACGGCCAATTTCGCCGCGTCTCTATGAAAAAACTCAGAAAAGCTGAGAGAGAGAGGAGAGAACTGGCCATGTAAGCTGCCGCGGTTGTGGGAAGCATTGCTTTGCGGCCGTACCGCACAACTTCTTCAATTTATGTTCATTAATATGTATAGTTGTTATTGGATGTAAGGTAATAAAGGAATACAAAGTCATCTTCATCATGGTTATATGTAGTAGGATATCTATTTAGGAAATCGACATTTAATGGTGTTAAAAGATCGTCAACTTTTAATGGGTAACTGCTGCGTTTTTTGTTTTGATGTACTCTTTCCTTGATTTGGATGCTGGAAACCATCGGATCATCGGATCAAGATCAACGGATCTTGGCACAGACGTATCGATATAGTAGAGATAGTTGTGCATGCATTAATTATAATAAAAAGAAAAATTTCAGTCTTACACACACATACAGAAAAAATTAATAAAATTGATATTATCTTTTATTATATATACACATACACCAACACAACATTTAAGTTGCGTTTTCTTAAGAACATTGTTGCAATCACTGTCGCCCCCCACTACATTGTGTTAAAACTCGAAAAATTAATAGTTGGAAAAATGCATCCCAGCCGCTATACATAACCAATACATAAGCCTTCATATAACTTAACTTCCAAGGTATTAAAAGTTTAACCTTCTTTATTTGATGTTTAAATTGGGACTGATTCTACTCTACTTAACACTACCCTGATCTAAGCTGTGGGTTGGCAGAGGCAACGTTCATATCGGCAGAGCCGAATTGCGGCCGAAAGTGCAAGATCGACAGAATTGGTATTTATGGATTTGCGTTTTTGCAACTGACCGGATGCTCGTGCTTATGTTATTGAACTCTAAGGTTATGCCGCAAATAAGTGCAAGTGTGGTTATTCGATTTATATTGGAATCGTTTTCCAGCGTTTGCAAGTGATTTATTTATTTTTTATGTGCAGGGCTTTTAATGATTCCAAAGACAAAATTTGCAGACGTTCCGCTTCTAATGGAGTTATTTGGATTCTTAGTATTTCTGGTTTCATTATTGAATTTTCTCTATTGGTGAAATTTTTGACATTTATATTTAAAGTGTCGTTTGAAAAGTGTACCATAAATGTGCCCTTCAGATGATGAGAAATATTATTTGATATTAGTTTGCCGTTAAAGTCGTTTAGTAGAATTATGCCGTCATCCAGATCTTCTATTGCGTCGATGTGGTCCGAGTTGCTATAGTCAAACAGCATTTCCTTTCCCTGAACTAACTTAGGAATATGTCGAGAGAATTAGTAAAAATACAAATCAATGTTAAATATAACTGAGAGAAACCTGTCATTTTAAATAAAGTATTGAGAAAAGGAAGTGTGACCTTCTTAGACCGTTTAAGGGTTTCAAGAGCGTGGCTAGGTGGGAACCCACCTTAGCCGAGTGTGGCGCAATTGTTGTTGCAACGTAGAGTTGTGCAAAGTAGTAGAGTGTTCAGGACATTCTTTCGAGAACCTTCGAACGGGCCACACGAACAATTGCAACTCGCTGCGCGTCTTACTAAGAAATACACATTCTGACAGTGTGTTGCAGGCGATTTTAGAGACACAAAACCGAAACTTTCTAGAGTTGCTGAAAACTGTGCAAACAACATCGACTGCAGCCTCGCAAAATATTTCGGTGACATTGCCAATGTTTAATCCTGATGCGCCTGGAGCCGATGCCGCAGCGTGGTGTAAAACCGTGGATATGATCTTATCCGAGCGTCCACTGGAAGGCGGAGCACTAGTCATGGCGCTTAGCAAGTCGCTGCTTGGAAACTCTTCGCAATGGCTGTCACAAATTTGCTTCGCTGGAATGTCGTGGCTGGAATTTAAGGATTGGTTTTTACACCGCTATGAAGGCATCGAGCCACCGTCTGCCGTATTGCTCAACATTCTCAACGGACGGCCGAGTGCAAACGAGTCCTTGTCAGTATATGGCAGCAGGCTGGTGACGTCACTGCTGACGAAGTGGAAAGGAATGAGCCAAGAGGAGATAGCTGTTTCATTAGTGTTGGCCCACACGTCCCAAATCGAGCCCAGGCTGCAAAGTTCCGTTTTCACTACAAACATAAAAACTCGGAATGAACTGCAGCAGCTCTTAAAGGCGTTTGCATTCAACAAAGTGAGCGACTACTCTGGATTGGATCAAGGACCGGACAGGAAGAAGTTTAAGGCGCAGGCGCAAATCAAATGTCATTATTGCGGCAAGATAGGACATAAAGCGTTTGAGTGCCGCAAGAAGAAGGAAGAAGAAAGAAACGTCGCAAAACCAAATCATCATGCTGGCAAACCTTTAGCTGGACGAGAGAGGTCAGCAGTTACTTGCTTCAAGTGTGGCAATCCTGGTCACATTGCATCTGTATGTATGAAGGGATCGACATCGGCGAACAACTTCAACAACGAGAAGCGAGTCGACATGTGTGCAGTGTTGGAGCCAACTAGTATTATGAAGCAAATGGGTGAGAGTTTTATCTTCTTCTTCGATTCGGGTGCCGAATGCTCTTTGGTCAAGGAGAAACTTTGCAACAAGCTGGCTGGAAAAAGGATTTATAATACGGTAGTGCTAAGAGGAATAGGTGACAACATTGTTAAAAGCAACTTACAAGTATTGGCAACTGTAAATATTTCCGAATTTAATGTAGAAGTCCTATTTCATGTAGTAAAGGATAATTACCTTAAGTACGATATTATAATTGGTCGAGAAATATTGCAGCTAGGTCTTGGTGTCATGATTGATGCTAACAAATTAACAATGTATAGAAATCAAATTGTCAATGTAGTGAGTAATGAAACTTCGATAAGTATCTTAGAAAATCTGCTTAACGATAATGTGGAATTAGCTGATAATGATAAGATAATATTAGGAAATATTTTAAATGAATTCTCAGATCGATTTATAACTGGCATGCCACACAGGCGTATAACTACAGGAGAATTAGAAATTCGTCTAATTGATGAACATAAGACTGTACAAAGACGTCCGTATAGACTAAGTGCAGAAGAAAAACTAATAGTCAGGGACAGAATTCAACAAATGATTGAAAGCAATGTCATCCGCCCAAGTAGCTCTCCATTCGCTAGTCCGATGCTTTTAGTTAAAAAGAAAGATGGTAGTGATAGACTATGCATTGATTTTCGCGAATTAAATGCGAATACGGTGTCTGATAAATATCCATTGCCATTAATAGCAGATCAGATAGATAGATTACGTGGTAGTAAATACTTTAGCAGTTTGGACATGGCCAGCGGATTTTATCAGATACCGATTCACACTGATTCCATCGAGAAGACAGCTTTCGTGACTCCAGAAGGCCAATATGAGTTCCTTGCTGCCATTCGGTTTGAAGAACGCTTCGTCAGTATTTCAAAGAGCGATTGTACGAGCCTTAGGTGATTTGACATACTCGTATGCAATTGTCTATATTGATGATGTGTTAATAGTCGCAAACTCCAAAGAAGAAGCTTTTACAAGATTGAAAGTTGTGCTTAAAGCCTTGTCAGATGCCGGGTTTTCATTCAATATAAAGATGTGCACATTCTTCAAGACAGGAATAGAGTATCTCGGGTTCTATATTAAATATGGCGAAATTAAACCCAATCCTAGAAAAATAGAAGCTCTATCCGCATTAAGTCAACCAACTACTGCCACGCAGTTAAGACAATTTATAGGTTTGGCTTCATATTTCAGAAAGTTTGTTCCACGATTCTCTGAACAGATGAAACCATTGTATCAGTTAACTTCTAAGGTAAATGGATTTGCTTGGAAGGAAAATCATGAACGAATACGTAAAAAGATTATTGACGTGTTGACAAGTGACCCGGTGCTGACCATATTTAACCCTGAGCTTCCGATCGAGTTGCATACAGACGCCAGCGTGGATGGCTACGGTGCAATGCTCCTTCACAGGATTGACGGCACATGTAGGGTGATCGAGTATTTCAGTAAGTGTACATCGGCTTCAGAATCAAAATATCATTCATATGAACTAGAGACTTTAGCCGTGTATAATGCTGTCAAACATTTTCGACATTACCTGCATGGTAGAAAGTTCGTCGTCCATACTGACTGCAATTCCTTAAAAGCGAGTCGCACAAAGGCTGAACTGACACCACGAGTACACCGATGGTGGGCGTTCTTGCAGGCATTCGATTTTAGCGTAGAATATAGAAAGGGAACTCAAATGGCTCACGTAGACTGCCTATCCCGTAATCCTATTCCAGATGTCCCGAAAACGATAAACAAAGTAGTTGAGGTTCGCGTTGACTTGGCAGCGATAACGGATAATTGGCTAATCGCTGAACAGCAGAGGGACTTAGGTATAGTTGATATCATGACACAAATAAATGGGGGAGAGATGCAAGTTTACAGAGCTAAAACTTACGAAGTAAGAGCCGGATTGTTGTATCGCAAAATTCAGAGAAGCGGCAAGACTCGTTGTTTACCAGTAATTCCGAGAGCTTTTAGGTGGTCGGTAATTAATCATGTACACGGGGCTATAATGCATCTTGGATGGCAGAAAACTCTAAACAAGGTCTATGAACAATATTGGTTTAAAAGTATGTCGAAGTACGTCAGAAAGTTTGTGGAAAACCTTATAACCTGTAAGCTCTCCAAACCCTCAACAGGCAAAGTACAAATGGAACTGCACCCCATTCCCAAGGTAGAAATTCCCTGGCATACCGTACATATTGATATTAGTGGGAAGCTGAGCGGCAAAAATGACTTAAAGGAGTATATCATAGTACAAATAGACGCATTCACCAAGTATGTTTACCTATATCACACACTGAATTTGGATACGGAAAATTGTATCAACGCAGTAAAGGCAGGTATATCACTTTTTGGGGTTCCTAGCAGTATCATTGCAGATCAAGGTAGGAGCTTTGCCAGTGGTCGATTCCGTGATTTTTGTTCATCAAATAAAATTCAGTTACATTTAATTGCAACAGGGGCAAGCAGGGCAAACGGCCAAGTGGAGCGCGTGATGAGCACGTTGAAAGGAATGTTGACGGCAGTTGAGACAAGCGAACGCTCTTGGCAGGATGCATTGATGGACATCCAATTAGCTATGAACTGTACTAGTAATCGGCTGACTAATTTCAGCCCCTTAGAGTTACTAATAGGAAAGCAGGCAAGACCTTTGGGCATGTTACCCATAATATCTGAACCTAAGATAGATTGTAAGGAAGCTAGGGCAGAAGCTTAAGAGAATATGGATAAGAATGCAAAATATGACAAGAGTAGAGTTGATCAAAATAAGGCAAAAGTTGTGAAACATGGGATTGGCGATTATGTCTTGCTAAGAAGTGAGGAACGGCATCAAACGAAATTGGATCCCAAGTTCAAGGGACCGTTTGTTGTAACAGAATTGTTGGAAGGTGATCGTTACCTGTTGAAATCATTGACTAGTAAAAGAACATACAAGTATCCGCATGAGAGCTTGCGAAAACTACCAGATAATCGAGTTGCATCTGAGTTGCTCAAAGAGAGTGATGGCGTTGAAATAGACGCAGAAGATGAGTTGAGATCTGTCTCCTAAGAGGGGTGCACAGGACATCACACACAGAGGCTATGTTTGATCTAATGAGAGATTGTGGCACTAAAGGTGCATATCGTCGCAAGTGGCGGCAAGAGCCTGCACTGTGTTGTGATAAATTGTAAGCCAAGAGGCAAACGGATTCATAACTTTAATTTTTTTAAGGAGAAAGAAATTCTAGAAAACATAGTCAAAAAACATAAAAGCATACAGCTGCGGTCAAAATAGGTGTAGTGTTGCTGCCCTATTTTTTTTAAAGTTTGTTGTTGTAACTTTTCTTATCATAATATAAGCCTAATATTAAAATTATAATGCATATAATATTGGCAGAAGAAAAATTACAACAACAAACTTTTGAAAAAACAGGGCGGCAACACTACTACTCTTGGGTGGGCAAGAAAGTCATGTCGTTTTTTTTAGTAATCGTTTTTAATCTAATTTATTTACGACTAATCGAGCACCAGGGTCACACTTTTTAGTATCGTTTTAAAGCTTATTGTCTTAGGTACTATCGATGAAAATTTGGTAATTATTCGATAACATTTTGTGGAAGCTAGCAAATTAAACATGGAGGATCAAAGTGAGTATTTTCGGCATATTTTGCTTTTTTATTTCCGAAAAGAAAAAAAGCTCGCGAAAAATAGTGCGAAGTGTATGGTAAAGATGCCATGAGTGGTCGCCAATGTCAGCGCTGGTTTGCCAAATTCATGCTTTGAGATTTTGGAGTTAAAGACGCCCCACGTTCTGGTCGACTATCGGCCGTTTTTGACGAACAAATTCAGGCTTTGCTGGATGAAAACCGGCGTTATTCAACGCGGGAGATGTCAAAGAAGCTCAGTGTGTCGCATACAACGGTTGAAACCCATTTGAAGAAACTTGGCTTCCTTTTTTGAAGCGGATCATTACTGGCGACAAAAAGTGGGTTGTTTACAATAATGTCCAACGAAAAAGATCATAGAGCAAGAAAGATGAGCCAGCCCAAGCCACATCCAAGGCCGATTTCCATCAGAGGAAAGTTATGCTGTCTGTTTGGTGGAATTGGAAGGCATTTGAGCTGCTGGGACGGAAAGAAACCATCAATTCAGATGTGTACTGTCGCCAGCTATCCAATTTGGCGGAACAAATTAAAGAAAAGGAGCCGGCACTAGCTAATCGCAAGGGTATAGTCTTTCAACATGGCAACGCTAGGCCCTACACATCTTTGGTCACTCGGCAAAAATTAACGGAGCTGAATTGGGAAGTGCTACCACATCCACCTTATAGTCCGGACTTAGCACCTTCAGATTACCATTTGTTTCGCTCTCTTCAAAACTCTTTGAATGGTAAAAACTTTGATTCAGATGAGGCTGTCGAAAACCACTTGTTTCAATTCTTTGCTGGAAAAGACCAAAAGTTCTTCGAGCGCGGAATTATGCAGCTGCCCGAGAGATGGTCATTAGTGGTCGAACAAAACGGCCAATACATAATTGATTAATTATAAGTCCTGATATAAATAAATCATCTTTGAAAATATTGAAAAGAACGACATGACTTTCTTGCCAACCCAATATTTTGACCGCAGCTGCATGCTTTTATGTTTTTTGACTATGTTTTCCAGAATTTATTTCTCACTTAAAAAAATATAAAATTATTTTAAGAATGGGGTCTAAAAGGTAAGAGTGTATCTTTTAAAAAACTTCAACATCAAAACAAACCATGAATCCGTTTGCCTCTGAGACCTCCAGAAATATGACCAATTTCAGCATTTTTTGAACTTTGAGGTCCTTGTGCTAAGAATCTTTGCGTCGGGAACATTTTGGAAAACGCAGTTTAACTTGGGATTTCGTGACGAATTCAAAAAAATAGCATCCATCGAGGTTAATTTTAGATGTTGTAATGAACTGTTTTCAACTGTTTGATCGCTACGTATACGCCGCGACTAGCTCAGAGATATTGTGAGTTCGTCCCACCAAATTTTGTATTGCGTGACTGCCCGTGACCCAAGAAAATGCAGAGATATCCGATTGGGACAAATCGGAAAACTCTATTAAGTTTTTCTTTTCGCTGGAATTGGTTTCTTCGTCAGCTGGCTGTTGCGGCTCGCCTAGTCGGCGACGTGCCTTCCTCGGCTCAAGATTCACTTCGTGCGTTTCTCGGCGGGCTCCTCGACGGCGTCGCTGCTCTCACATCCCTTCGTGCTACTTGTGGACTCCTGCGGCGTCGTTCTCCAACGGCGTTTCTCCATTTCCACCCGGCTTGTAGGACTCAAAAGGTCTGGACATCCTTCCTTTGAGGTCCCGACCAAAATGATCCTAGGATCACCTGTGTCGTCGTGTTCCCTGAGGTGGGTCTGGCTCTAGCCTGAGAAACAAATGTCACGACAGGTCAAATCCGAGGATTCAGCCTTATCGTCAGTCCACCGTAACCCCGACGCCTGGCACAAACTCTTGATCTGCGCTCACCTTGCCGATAGCTCGTCCTTCTCTCGATTCTGCTTCTGTCCTGCACTCGTCTCCACTCCAATCTCTGTGTCCTGCAGATCTCACAGTTGCAGTCTCAGCCTGGGTCTAGCGTCTTGACTCTGGTGTCTTGATCTGGGTGTAGAGCACTCGGTTTCCACGGTACTCTCACGGCCACGCACTCGATTGAATCCACGCACTTTTATTCTTGATCTCTTGTCCACTTGTTGCACTTGTACTTCCGCTCGCGCATCTTGGTTAACTGTCCTCCTGTACTCCGGCTGTCAGGGTCGCGACTTCCGAGCGACACGTCCCGTGCCTCTTCACGGATCAAGCTGCCGCGCGTTCTCCAACTGACTTCCTTGCGAACTTCCACTGACTGCCCCGAGCTGCGCCTGCGCCGTCCCCTTTATAGGCTGCGGCGCTGTCCCGTTATTTCCCTTTTTGCACGGCTCACTAGGGTCCAACGTCCAAGTTTGTCCCGTTATCTCCCTTTGCACACGGCACGCATCGGGTCCAAGGTCCAAGATGTCTCGTTAGTTCACGGTGCATCCTCTTTGTGCCGGTTCAAAGTCCACGGATTTACCGTTCGACCTCATTGCCCTTTGGCGGCCAGGGTCCAAGGTCCAGCGAGGTACCGTTATTTCACGGTCTCTCCGCCTTGGCCGGGTCCAAGGTCCGGTGGACCTGAATGCCCTTGCTGTGGGGAGTTTTACGACTCCTCACAATGTTGCATAGTGTTATTAATTCTGTCCTGAAGTTGATTGTTTGTAATTATTTGATCATTTGCTGTTTGCGATTAAATTGTTAAGATTCTTGCCTAACATAACTAGATCGTCGTGATCTGGGCTGCCTGCGATATATTTCCATGCTGAACCAATCATGTTTATAGATCTAGTTTGTTGAGTTTTTAGTGTTAATGTTATAATTAATATAATATGAATATACACTAAGAGCGGACAGTGATTGTGTTATTTCATGCGTTAGAGTATGGTAGTGGTAGTGTCTTAATTTGGTTACAGTGTGTTCCCTTATTTTCAGTAGTTCGCTTTCAATATGTTCTAGATTAATTAAATGGATTAATTTTATTGATGATATGTGCAGTTTTTTTTTATACCCTGTAACGAAGTTCTCTGGCCGGGGTGAGTCTCAGTCGTGCCAGAGATCCTTACAAGAAATTTGTAATCTATGGGAGACTTGCTTTTAAAAAGGAAATTGTAGGCGAGGGTTCTTGGATCGGGTAAGTTGCGATTGCTGGGACCGCGACGCACAAAATGGCAGGCTTTGCGTGGCTAGCCAGTGGAGAAGGGGGGAGGGGAAACACGTGGGGTGCTCCCGCGTGCTTGTGCGACTCCTGATTATGTGACGTCTATATCTGGCAAGGATCCGGCGTTCTCTGGGGATACCAGGTATTACCGGAGCCACCCCTGAAGGGGAAAGAAAAGGGGGATGTGTTTCCAGCAGGGGCACGCCGGTGTTCTCTGGGAGTACCAAGTATTACCGTAGCCACGCCTGAATGGGAGAGAAAAGGGGGATGGGTTTCCAACAGGGGCACGCCGGCGTTCTCTGGGAGTACCAGGTATTACCGTAGCCACGCCTGAATGGGAGAGAAAAGGGGGGATGGGTTTCCAACAGGGGCACGACGGCGTTCTCTGGGAGTACCAGGTATTACCGTAGCCACGCCTGAAAGATCACTAACTACGGGTTCAGGAAAGATTTGGGTTATTTTTCAAAGAACTACACTGTTATTAAATACACGCAGGTTATGTGGGTTATAATACCGAAGTTTCACTTTATTTTCTTATCCTGTTTTATTTCCCTGCTGCTGCACCGAGTTCTTAGTATCTAAGCCACGCGCGTTGATTCACAAGTTATTATTTTACCCAGTTGCGAAGCACACGTCTGCTCCCTTCAGCGGTCCGGAACTAAGAGAGGGAATGATTTCGATTAATCCTGGACATCCACTCTTATTGGGTTGCCACCCGTCGAAATAACGAGCAATGTCGGTCATCGACTCATGCTTTCGTTGCCACTCGTCGAAATATCGAGCGGGGCTGAGCACCGATAGTCAATCTGGCCACCTGGCGGTTTGATCGCGTAGCGATCTGGCGATGCCTTGCGATCTGGCAACGTGTCACACTGGCAGCGTGTTGATCAGGTAACGCTGTTTAAATGGCGCGTTTAGGGCGCGCTTAGGTTTAAATTTAATATTGTTATGCATGGATTTCTCTTAAACCTAATAACAAAATACTTCATGGGGTCTTATAGATAAACTTAAACAATAAGGTAGGAAAGTTAATGAAATAAAAACTAAAAATTTGTGTGGCTTGTACTCCAGCGTGAAGTGTGGTGTTGGAAGCTGCGTGAGTCAGGCCGATGGCGGCGTCAGGAACGGAGTAGGCGCGCTCTGACTGACGCGGCTGGCTGCTGGCTGGTTGCCTTACGCAGTGGTATCAGTTCGATCCATTTCGAACGAATCGAAGAAAACCAGCAACATAATGTTTCCTTGTTTGGAGCGGGCAGCGGGCCTACGAAGTCTGCGCAAAGTTCCGCGAATGTTTCCTCGATCTGCCTCGTGAGCATCATGCCGGCTTGCCTTCGTTGGTCTACTTTGAACTTTTGGCACAAGACACATTTTCGTACAAGTAACCCGACATCGCGGAACATACCCGGCCAGTAATATTTCTGAGAGATACGGAGAATGGTCTTCCGTACCCCTAAATGGCCTGCTGTAGGCGCGTCGTGGCATTCCTTTAAGATCCGTTGACGGAACTCGCCTGGCACACATAGTTTCCATGGTATGTAGTCCTGATCGTCGGGGCGATGTCCTAAGTGCCGGTACAGTTCCCCGTTCTCTACGACGTAATCGGGAACCTTTTGGGGGTTAACCTTGATCTCCTGTAGTTTACGTTGAATCCACTTGCACTGATGATTGTCTGTCGTGATCCGCTGGAGTCTCTCTAACGGCTGTCGAGACAGAGCGTCGGCAACAACATTGTATTTCCATCGGCGATAATGGACGTCGTATTGGTATTGTTGGAGCTCTAACGCCCATCTGGCTATTCTTCCCGTGGGGTTTTCTATATGGTCCATCCATTTAAGCGCTAAGTGATCGGTGATGACGTTGAAACGATAGCCTTCGAGGTAACACCTCAGCTTTCGAATTCCCCAGACGATCGCCAAGCATTCCTTTTCCATAGGTGAGTAGTTAAGCTCGGCTGCGTCTTGTTTGCGGCTTACGTAGGCAATCACCCGTTCCTGCCCGTTGATTGTCTGTGTCAAAACTCTGCCAAGCCCGTAGTTACTAGCGTCGGCTTAAAGCGTCATCTTCTCAGTGAAGTCCGGGCATGCTAATACGGGTGCATCTGTCAGAAGTTCTTTGAGCTGGAATCTGCCTATACCCGTTGGTTAAATCTATCGTGGATATGAATGTCGCGTTTCTAAGTCTCTCGAGAATATGGTTAATTCTAGGCAAGGGGTATGCGTCGGGAATCGATCGGGCATTGAGCTGGCGGTAGTCTACGCACATGCGCCACTGCCCAGTCTTTTTCCGCACCAGCACCAACGGGGCGCTGTGCGGGCTGCGAGAAGGTTCTATACACCCTTGCCCAAGTAGTGCATCCACCTGTTGATTAATGATTGCCTGCATGGCAGGGTTCTCGGGAAAGTACCTTTGCTTACATGGCTTGTCATCTCGCATGGTGATTGTATGTTGAGCGATAGTCGATACGCCTGTCATCCCCTCGAATTTCTTGAGCTGCTCGCCAAGAAAGTGTTGTACCTGCTGTTCCTGCTCTTCGTCCAACGATCGTGGCTCCATTAGTGCTGTCTCAGTATCCTTCGGCGTAGATTTAACGTCGTCGCTTGGTTCCGCGACCTGCTGCGCGTCTGGTTTCTGCGGCTGTTCCGCCTCCGTGATCCGTGTTGGTTGAGTCCGGGGGCTCAACGTAGTTTCTTCTTGTACTTGCTTTGCTCTGTGTTGCTGGGGCTCCTCTGTTCTTGTGGGTCCTGGTGGTTCGGATGGTTCCGATATGCGCATGGGGTTTCCTGGTTCGTAACGGTGTTTTGGTCCGGGTATGCGTGAAGGGTCCTGGTCAGCGCATTTCTGGTCAGCGTTCTCCGTGATGATGGCGCTCAATGGATTGTCCTCCCTTGTTGCAGCTCATGCTTCGTAATTCCACTGTGTTGAGTCGAGAGGGTCATGCACGAGTGTGATCCTGGCTATAAAAATCTTCGATACCTCAATCATTGAATTATCGGCAAGACTTATCTGGGTTCGCATTTCTTTGAATTGATATCGATCGCCGACTGCATCTGCAAATTCCTGACTTACGAAACTGCGTGGCGCCCCGGTGTCTATCGTGGCCTCCAATTCCTACAGTGGCCACTATCTTCCCGCCTTCGACTCTGAGTGGTGCGTTTACAGGGTGTTCCCTGTCTCGTCGGTCACCGTCGTGTTCCGCACAACGCGAGGACTCGGTCCGTTTCCCGGCTGTGTTTTTCGATAGCAATCGATTGTACGAACTCGTTGTCGTCCACAATTCCAACAGAAATATCTTCGGCTATTCCTACACTCGCGGCTAAAATGTCCTTGTTCCCCGCAGTTGCCGCAGGCGTTTCTCACGTCAATTCTTTGCGACGGCGTGATAATTCTATTTCTCGTTCTGCGTCTGAGTTCCCGGCCGATTTGGCGGGGCCCGGGAGTTCCAAGAGTTTTCCTGGGGTCCTATGGTCCCACAGGTGAAGCGCGAGAGGTTGTGACTTGGAGTTTGCGGGAATTCTCCCGGCTTACGCTACGTTGCTTAACGGTTTCGAGTTCCGTGGCAAGTTGGGTCAGTTCTCCGATAGTTTCAAACTTGTGGCGGCGTATGTACATCTGGTACTCCGATGCGGCGTTCTCAAAGAGCCTGTCGAGATCTTCACCGTATGACCCGGATGTCTCATGTGTACGCGGAGATTCAGCGCAAAGTCCTTAAAATCGATCCCTGGGGCTCCTTGGGTCGGTGGTGCGTTTATGGTAATGCCTGGACTACCGGGGCGAAGATTACCGGGGACAAGCAGTGAGTGCATATTCCTATTACCCATTGCACTCGCAACGGAGGCCTTATCGTCGGTGGCATTGTCTTTATCCTCGCCCAGGTTTGGGCTTGGAGCACGCGACGCGAAATGCATTTCCACGGACTTAAGTTTTCCCCAGATTGCTTCGGGCAGCTCCGAATGCTTGACGAAGGTGGCGAAGTTTTTCTGTAGGTTCTCGACGCGGCCCTCTGACTGAAATCCAAACTCTCCGGCAAAAGCTAATAATTCCTCCTTGCGACGGGAATAGATCCAAGTTGTTCCGACCCCAGGATTCTTAAGTCTAATTGGAACAGACTCAGCAGGATCATTTGCTGCTCCTTTGTTCTGCTCATGGGCCTTTTATCCGTCCGTGGCTGGCATCTCGTCTTCTGTGTGCTTATTTTTTTTTTTTTGTAGTTTTATTATAAACTTTTTATTGCTCGTTTGTTTTATTGTGATGGCGAATTTATTTTAGTCAACTGGTATTCTGGTAATTTCACTCGCTCGCGCTATTTGTCGGTACTGCGACGTTAGCTCGTGGGCTGCCTGCGTTTCACTCGGTCGCGTCACTCTGCGTCACGACTTGCGTTTTATGGCGTCACTAACCACGTGGTACTGGGCGCTTATCGAGATTTTCGCGCCGATTTTCGGTGCACCAAAACCGTATTTTACCCCATTTTTTCAAAATTTTTACCATGCTCTACAAGGTGGTATTTTGCAAGGATTTTACCCTACAAGTCCCGGTTCGGGCGCCATTTGTAACGAAGTTCTCTGGCCGGGGTGAGTCTCAGTCGTGCCAGAGATCCTTACAAGAAATTTGTAATCTATAGAAGACTTGCTTTTAAAAAGGAAATTGTAGGCGAGGGTTCTTGGATCGGGTAAGTTGCGATTGCTGGGACCGCGAAGCACAAAATGGCAGGCTTTGCGTGGCTAGCCAGAGGAGGAGGGGGAGGGGCAACACGTGGGGTGCTCCCGCGTGCTTGTGCGACTCCTGATTATGTGACGTCTATATCTGGCAAGGATCCGGCTTTCTCTGGGGGTACCAGGTATTACCGGAGCCACGCCTGAAGGGGAAAGAAAAGGGGGATGTGTTTCCAGCAGGGGCACGCCGGTGTTCTCTGGGAGTACCAGGTATTACCGTAGCCACTCCTGAATGGGAGAGAAAAGGGGGGATGGGTTTCCAACAGGTGCACGCCGGCGTTCTCTGGGAGTACCAGGTATTACCGTAGCCACGCCTGAATGGGAGGGAAAAGGGGGGATGGGTTTCCAACAGGGGCACGCCGGCGTTCTCTTACCGTAGCCACGCCTGAAAGATCACTAACTACGGGTTCAGGATCGATTAGGGTTATTTTTAAAAGAACTACAGTGTTATCGAATACACGCAGGCTATGTGGGTTATAATCGGCAATTGACTTAGCGTTGCTTGTAAACGGTTGTGTTTACCATTGTGCTTCGAGTTTTTGTTTTATATTGTGATATTTCAGCAAGTATTTTGTGTTCATTTATTAACAAAGTTTAGCCTAACAATCTTGTTAGTGACTTTCATAAATCTCCCAGTTAACGGGTACGTGGTTATAGTTATTTTAACATTTCCATTTGATTTATTTAATATCTTGGCTTTGTTAGTGTAATTTGCACTCTCTAAATTGGCTCTAATATTTCTCTATCTTACTCTTACTCTCTCTCTCTCTGCCGCTCTATTATAACTGTAATTTCACTCTCTCTGAACCAGCCGAATTTCTTGTAGGCCTATATCATAGTCTCTTTCTCTTGCTTGCTTTACATCTAACTGTTCGTGCGTTTAGTTGTTTGGTGCCCCACAAGCCACGCTCAGTCGATAGAAGACTTTTCTCTCGCGCTCTCTTTCGATTTAATTCGCGATCTCGCGCTCTTATACTTTTTGTGTTTTTGTGATTTTGTGGTTTTGGAATTTGATCCCAGTGCCAAATTTACTTGAGGTATTTTTTTATACTTTTGTATACTTTTTATTTTATTCTCTTTAACTAACATATTTTTCTTATAATGGCTCTTACCTGTACTAAGAAAAATTGTAGGACTGCAACTAATGACCCTGTTTAAGAATTAATGCAGTAATTGCAAACTTTTGTTGTTTATTTCCATCCGATATTTCCCGCTAAGGAATAGGGAATACCTTTAATGATTTGTATCGATATATCGTAAGTTAAGTAGGCGATAACTATGTATCTCTACTGCTCATCCCTAAGAATACATACATACATTGAAACCATTGAAATCTACACGTGAGGTTAAGCGCCGAAACTTTGGAGTTTTTTTACCAGTCCAAAATAAAAAGATTAAATACAGTCCACTCTTTGTCTTATTCGCAAACATTTTGGTCCTTCGAGCCGGATCCATCGGTCTCGGTTTAGTTTTCTAACAAATTAGTGGTAAAATTCTCATTTCTAAACTTCACATTTTGGTGAAATCGGGCTTAACCTCAAACATTGAAATGTCGCTGCAAGCAGTGAAAACACAACTTGGGTTTTGCAAGTCGCAAATCACACGCGCACATGGTCGGGCCTCGGAATTCATATCGACCGTAACAGCTTTGGACACTTTGGAACATCATCTTCGCCGTATCATGGACACGTTCGATCAACTTCTAAAGCTGTCTGCGGAAACTTACTCCCTCTCTGAAGACGAGGATTTGGCCGAACCCGACGATCTACTCGAGTACGAAACTAAATACTACGAATTGCACGCTTTGTTATCTGATGCCATAGCAGAAAGGAAACGGACAAACCCACACTCCTCTACCCTAATCGCCAACGGGGAGGACCCACTTGAACGACTGGCTACCTCGCAGGCACAGCTGGTGGCTTCGCAGACACAGTTCTTGGAGCAGGTTCGGGAATCACATACACACACAGACTTGAGGTTTGAAAAGATCAAGATTCCTACTTTTCGAGGCAACTACGAAGATTGGCCTCAATTTTGTGATCTCTTTATGGGATCGGTTGATCGACGAGAAAACCTAACAAGCTGCCAGAAATTCCACTACTTGAAGTCTTATTTGGATGGAGATGCTCTCAACTTGGTGAAGCACATTGCCGTCACCGAGGAGAATTATGTGGAAGCCTGGGATAAACTCGTCCATCGGTACGACAAAAAGCCACTTATAACGCGCTCGTTTATTGCGGGATTTTTGGCGTTACCCAACGTTGCAGCTTCGGGAGTGGCTGCCCTGCGCAAGCTAGCCGATACAGCAGACGAATCTATTCGAGGATTACACGCACTTGGATGTGATCAGCGGGACCCATGGCTAATCCACATACTACTAGGCAAACTGGATATGGACACCCGCCAATCTTGGGCGGAACGGCAAGAAGGCTGCTCGAACGACGTGAAGATCGGGACCTTCTTGGAATTTTTGTTCTCCAGATGCGACGCTCTGGAATCATGTCAATCAACTCCCAAGGCATACGGGAGGCGCACCGCCAACGTACACGTCGCTGGCGAAGCTTCAAAACCATGACAAAAACTTTGTATTGTCTGCACCCAACCACACTCGATCATGGCTTGCACTCAATTTCTATCAATGGAAATACCAGATCGTCGATCATTCGTAAAGCTCCACAAATTGTGCTTTAATTGTTTGAGTCGCAACCATGTCGCTAGGCAGTGCACTTCGAAATTCAGATGTCGGCTCTGCAAAGGATCACATCATACATTGGTACATCAAGAATCACAAGGGGAACGTGAGCCCACAGCCGCTAACTCATCGGACAGCAGCGGCACAAGAACCGAAGCTCTACCAGCCGGAATATCGAACTTCTCCGTAGAGACTGCATTTCTTGCTCGAGCGCATACCATGATGCCCACCATACTAGCTCATGTGGTGGACAGATGTGGTACACGGACGCTGTGCCGAATTCTTTTGGATTCGGGATCAACCATTACATTGGCCACGGAGGCATTCATTCAACGCATTGGCGCACCTCGTACCCACGCGCGCTTTTCGGTTATGGGTCTTTCTTCTCAAGCCGCAGGTACAACTCGAGGATGTGCAAAAATTCAACTGCAATCAAGAGTCTCGCAGGACGTCCAGGAGATTAAAGTTCTAATTATGAGTTCTTTAACTGCATCTGTACCAGCCGAAGAGGTACAAATACAAAATTGGCGAGACCTACAAGGATTAGATTTGGCTGACCCCACGTTCGCCACCCCTGGAGACATTGATGTCATTATCGGATCGGACCAGCTATGGAGCTTCTTTACGGGCCAACGAAAACTGTTAAGTAAACCTAATTTATTCGCACTTAACACGTTCTTTGGTTGGGTAATTGCAGGTTCCGGGGACTTACAAAAGGTAACTGAAAAACCGGAACAAGCGCATCATGCTCAGGTCGATTTGGACGAGGCGGTGAGGGCATTCATGGAAATGGACACTATTCAGCCCAGTCAGGCAACTATCGATGCATGTGGTCCTGTGGAGCAGCTCTTTGTCGACACCCACAAACGAGATCAGGACGGCGTATACATTGTGGAGTACCCGTTCAAGAAGGACATGCCGACAATTCAGGACCCTTTTCTGCGTCAGGCTTTGAATCGATTTGCAATGCTGGAAATCAAATTTCGCCGGAACCCAGCATTGAAAAATCAATATTGTGAATTTATGAAGGATTATCTACAACGGGGGCACATGGAAGTGCTGGATAAACCCCAGCTCAACGTGCCAGAGAAAAATGGCTTTTATCTAGCTCACCATGCCGTCCTCAAAGCGGAAAGTTCCACAACCAAATGTCGTGTGGTATTTGATGGATCCGGTAAGGATATCAATGGCCATTCTCTCAACGATCGCTTACACATCGGCCCGCCGATTCAACGAGATCTCTTCGGAGTTTGTTTGAGATTCCGACAATATCGATATGTGGTTTGTACGGACATTGATAAAATGTTCCGGGGCATAAAGATAGCTCCCGCACATTCTGATTATCAACGGATTGTTTGGCGAGAGGATGAAAAGGACCCGCTTCAGCACTATCGGCTGCTAACTGTAACCTACGGGCTAGCACCATCACCCTTTCTGGCAGTAAGAGTTCTCAAACAACTGGCAGACGACTATCATCACCGATATCCACTGGCAGCTTCATCATTATTAACGGATGCATACGTTGACGATATCTCAACAGGTGCGGATACAGAGGACGGACTCATAAAACTGCAGAAGGAACTTGTCGGGCTGCTGGCGGAGGCCAAATTCAACTTGCGAAAGTGGAGTTCCAATTGCAAAACCCTTATGGATTCCCTACCAAAGGAGGATTGCGCTTTCCAAGCAGGCACCACTCAATCAAACAATGTGAAAATATTGGGTCTACTTTGGGATCCCGATACGGACACATTTTCTACATCTCCACGATCAATTATTGTCACACAATTGCCCACCAAGCGGACCTTACTATCAGAGCTCTCCAAGATATATGATCCATTGGGTATTGTATC
Source organism: Drosophila lutescens (assembly GCA_037075285.1). Taxonomy (NCBI): domain Eukaryota; kingdom Metazoa; phylum Arthropoda; class Insecta; order Diptera; family Drosophilidae; genus Drosophila; species Drosophila lutescens. The sequence goes on along the minus strand of JBAMCF010000004.1, from coordinate 21,581 downwards.
CCCAGCTACAGTTATGATGAAGATACTCTTTCAAGAATGTTGGCTCTGTTCTCTAAGCTGGGATGAACCTTTGACTGAAAACATTGCCAGGAGATGGAGCATATTAGCAGGCGAGCTGTCCATGTTGGCACAATGTCCAATCCCTCGATACTTGGCCAGACCCTCGCAAGCTATTGAGCTGCATGGATTTGCGGATGCCTCTTCACAAGCAGTCGGAGCCGTTGTATACAGTCGAGTTACAACAGGGATGGAAACGATTGTCACGCTAATCGCAGCCAAGACTCGGGTAGCTCCTATCAAAGCTATTTCGATACCGCGATTGGAACTCACAGCAGCTCATCTACTAGCCAAGCTACTAACGCTCGTCAAGTCGTCCTTGTCAATCCCGATTACCGGAACCTTTTGTTGGACGGACTCTGAAGTCGTTCTTCACTGGCTGTCAGCGCCACCTCGACGATGGAACACCTTCGTATGCAACCGGACGGCGGAAATATTGACAGAGTATCCCAGAAGCTGCTGGAACCATGTACGTTCGGGGGACAACCCAGCGGATTGCGCGTCCCGCGGTCTGCTCCCCTCCACATTGCGGGATCATACTCTATGGTGGACAGGACCTAACTGGTTAGCGGAACCGCCGTCTTTGTGGCCCACTGGCAAAAAAGGGCAGAATCGAAAGCTGCCTGTAGAGGCACTTTGTGAAGAAAAACCGGACAAGCAACTCAATTTCTCACTGGAAGCTACTCATCAGGATATTCTCGATGGTTTAAGTCACAAACTTTCGAGTTGGATTCAGCTTTTACGAGTTGTTAGCTACGTTTTCCGCTTCATAAGAAAAATGCGCTCCAAGGTGAATGCACGTCTTACCAAAAACTCGGATCTACAGATGGCATCGCAACAAGCTGTTTCACATAGCGGATTCTTGACAACTAAGGACTTGCAGTACGCTCGAGAGAGATTGTTAAAACACATGCAAATCACTTCATTTCCGTTGGACTACGACGCTGTCAAGCATGGTCAATGCCTGCCCAGAAAATCAAAGTTGTTGAGGCTCACACCGTTTTTAGATGAGTCTGGATTGTTACGCACCGGTGGACGTATCGACCGATCAGTATTGCCGTTCAACGCAAAACACCCGGTTATCGTATCAAAGGAATCTCCGCTGGCACTACTCATCATACGCTATTTTCACAAGGCTAATTTACACACGGGAGTAGATGCCACCTTCCACCACGTTCGTCAGCAATTCTGGATTTTGGGAGCCAGAAACCTGACTCGTAAAGTAGTTTTCCGCTGTAAATCCTGCTTTATGAACCGACGCCTGACGCAGCACCAGATCTTGGCTGATTTACCGATACCACGAATCCAACAAAATCCTTGCTTCCGTCACACTGGCCTTGACTACGCTGGACCCATCGCTATTAAGGAAACGAAAGGTCGCACTCCTCGCATCGGCAAAGCTTGGTTCGCCATATTTGTTTGCCTGGCCACCAAGGCGATGCACCTAGAAGTCGTCAGCGATCTCACCACAAAAGCGTTCATTGCTGCGTTCAAACGGTTTTGTGCACGTCGGAAAACCCCCACCGATTTGTATTCCGACAATGGAACTACGTTTCATGGAGCAAGACGAGAGCTGGAGGAGATGCGGAAGTTAGTTCAAGATCAAGCTAAGGACGAGGAATTGGCTGATTTCTTCTCGACTGAAGGCTTAAATTGGCATTTCATACCCCCCTCCGCGCCCCACTTTGGCGGATTGTGGGAATCGGGAGTGCGGTCGGTAAAGCTGCACCTACGCCGCGTTGTGGGAGCAGCCGCCCTAACCTTTGAAGAATTGTCAACAGTGCTCGCACAAATCGAAGCTATTCTCAACTCACGACCACTGGCCCAGGCCAGTGATCACACTGTCGATCCACTTACGCCAGCTCATTTTTTGATTGGACAGCCGTATACAGCGGTACCTGAGCCTTCTTTACTGGACACGCAGATGAATCGATTGGACCGGTGGAATCAACTTCAAGCCATGGTACAGGGATTTTGGAAGCGATGGCACACCGAATACTTGACTTCTCTACAGTCACGCGGCAAGTGGCAAGAAGGGACGACTAATTTAGAAGTAGGCACTCTTGTTGTACTCAAGGAGCCCAACCTACCACCGGCGAAATGGATACTTGGTCGCATCCAGGAAGTACACCCAGGACAGGACTCAAAGGTCAGAGTGGTCACCGTCAAGACAGCGCATACAATCTACAAACGCCCTATCACCAAGATCGCAGTACTTCCCCTTAACTGAACGCGTCGTTCAGGGGGGCCGGTATGTTTAAGAATTAATGCAGTAATTGCAAACTTTTGTTGTTTATTTCCATCCGATATTTCCCGCTAAGGAATAGGGAATACCTTTAATGATTTGTATCGATATATCGTAAGTTAAGTAGGCGCTAACTATGTATCTCTACTGCTCATCCCTAAGAATACATACATACATTGAAACCATTGAAATATACACGTGAGGTTAAGCGCCGAAACTTTGGAGTTTTTTTACCAGTCCAAAATAAAAAGATTAAATACAGTCCACTCTTTGTCTTATTCGCAAACAGACCCTTTTGTTTACTGTTGGCTCTGCGAAGCGATGATGCATTCTAAATGTGCAGGATTTACTGGCAGAGTTAAAGACTTTATTGAACTGCGGATTGGTCTCATGTGGGTATGTGAGTCCTGCAGGGATTTGGCAGTTGAGATGAGCAGCTTTATGAGGCAGACTCGAGACGGCCTGTTTAACCTTTCACGCATAACTTTTTAACGAATGGTCCGATTTGAAAAATTTCTTCTACATTTCGATAGGTATTGATAAACACAATAAAACTGCATTTTTACTTTTCCGAAATATTGAAATTTTTAAAATCGTATATAAGCGATTGTGGGCGTTAGAGGGGGCGTGGCACCCTTTTGAAACAAACTTGCGCTGCGTAGGAACTCCAAGAATCTTCATGCCAAATACCAATCTTCTAGCTTTTATAGTTTCCGAGATCTCAGCGTTCATACGGACAGACAGACAGACAGACAGACAGACAGATAGACGGGCAGACGGACAGACGGACATGGCTAGATCGACTCGGCTAGTGATCCTGATCAAGAATATATATACTTTATGGGGTCGGAAACGCATCCTTCTCCCTGTTACATACTTTTGCACGAATACAATATACCCTTTTACTCTACGAGTAACGGGTATAAAAATTATTAACCGAGTCGCCCAAACGCAAAAAAGCTAGCTCAACGACAGTAAATGCGAGTGTTGAATCCACCTTAAATCCAAACTTGGTAGCCGCTGCAGTTTCTGGTGACACAGGTGTATGTGAACCACCTGTGCCAATGGATACTGCCAGTTCCGGTGTAGTCCCTGTCCCTGTAGTCCCTGTATCTGAAAGTCAGGCTTCAGAGCCGGCGGAATCAACCAATTCGGTGCCGACCATACCCATAGGTACAGTAGGCGCCGTTTCTGTCGCTCAGCCGAATTAGGTTCAGGCTGCTGCTGAGAGGCGTAAAAATCTCTTAGTTGCACCCAGAGGTACAATAGGTGCCGCTTCTGGCTCTCAGCTGAGTGAGGTTCAGACTGCTGCTGGGGGGCGTAAGAAACCTTCAGTTGTTCCACATAGGAAGCAACTATTTGTTTCAAGATTTACGCCTGATACCACATCTGAGGATGTTTTGGAATTTATTCGTGAAAAATTCCCATCCGAGGATATTGCGGTTGAACAATTTCGATTTTCATACGCCCGTAGGATATCGTCTTTAAAAATTTTTGCTCCGCCTGATGTGTTTAAAGTACTGCTTTCTGAAAGCTTCTGGCTTAATGATGATCTGGTTATAAAAGAATTTGTTCCTAATTACCAAAATGTTAGAGGACTTAACATGAAGCTACCCAAGCTTTATGCTGACTCCTCGGCATTTACGGACGATATCTTAGCTTTTACAGAAACTTGGCTGAAACCAGAGGTAACCGATTCTGAAGTTCTTGCAAATAATTTTAATACCTACAGAACTGATCGCCTTTCCCGTCGGGGTGGCGGTGTTCTAATTGCCGTTACTTCTACCCTAAATTCTGAGAGAATTCACTCTCATGTCCCTAGTGACATTGAATTTGTTTGTGTGAAAGTTACCCTTCAATCCTTGTCTGATGGACTTCCTGGGTGTGTGCTTAAGTTTTGTGCATCAACCATTTGCAAACCTATTCTTAAACTTTTCCATTTGTCTATTTCATCAGTTTTTCCAACTATCTGGAAGGATTCTTTTATTATTCCACTTCACAAAAAGGGTGCGAAGGCGGATGCCCAGAATTATAGAGGTATTTCTAAAATAGTCGGCAATTCCTAAAGCCTTTGAACGTATTATCACTTCTCATTTGCAACATTTATGTTCCTCGCTAATATCACCGTGTCAGAACGGTTTTGTTAAGCGAAGATCGACTACCACCAACCGATAGTCAATCTGGCCACCTGGTGGTTTGATCGCGTAGCGATCTGGCGATGCCTTGCGATCTGGCAACGTGTCAATCTGGCAGCGTGTTGATCAGGTAACGCCGATTAAATGGCAACGTTGTTTAGGGCGCGCTTAGGTTTAAATTTAATATTGTTAACCGAAAACACTTCATGGATTTCTCTTAAACCTAATAACAAAATACTTCAAGCGGTCTTATAGATAAACTGAAACTTAAAACAGAAGACCGATTCCATCCAACTATGGAATTGACAATTTGCCTCCCCTACCTTGATACCCTCTCTCCTTTAGTTTCTCCAACTAGTTTAGTAAACTTAACTTAATGATTTCTCAATATAATTGGACAGAATTTTATAACTATATGGACATCAAAAGTGCCACTGAACTGTTCTATAGCGTTCTAAACACTTTTTTTAATAAATGCGTTCCTGATAGGCTTCCTCCAAAGCCGAACAGGCCCCCTTGGTTTACAAATGCGCTTCAACGACTTAAAAGTCTTAAATCAAACACTTATAAAAAGTATAAAAAATCGGGTAGGCCATCCGATTTTTCGAAATATGTGGTGGATCGATCTAATTTTAACGTTCTTAACAGTCATTGCTATTCTATGTATTTAGATCGCTGTAAATTTAAATTTTCAAATGACCCGAAGCAGTTTTATAACTTTGTGAACGCTAAGCGTAAGTCATCGGCTTTGCCTTCATTGGTTCGCTTAAACTTAATGGAGGCATCGACAGATTCTGAAATTGCTGATTTATTTGCCGACTTTTTGCAAACTACTTATAGCTCCTCTTCATGGTCAAAACCAATCTACCCTAATCCCTTAAATAGGGCAAATTGTATTTTTTCCCCTATAATTACCGAAAGTTCTCTCTTAAGAGATTTAACATCAACAACGCCAACTTATTCTCCCGTCCTGATGGACTTCCTGGGTGTGTGCTTAAGTTTTGTGCATCAACCATTTGCAAACCTATTTTTAAACTTTTCCATTTGTCTAATTCATCATCAGTTTTTCCAACTATCTGGAAGGATTCTTTTATTATTCCACTTCACAAAAAGGGTGCGAAGGCGGATGCCGAGAATTATAGAGGTATTTCTAAATTGTCGGCAATTCCAAAAGCCTTTGAACGTATTATCACTTCTCATTTGCAACATTTATGTTCCTCGCTAATATCAGCGTGTCAGCACGGTTTTGTTAAGCGAAGATCGACTACCACCAACCTACTTGAATTGTCATCTATTGTAATAAATGGATATAACAATAAAATGCAGACTGACGTTGTATACAGAAATACAGATTTCAGTAAAGCCTTTGACTCTGTTAACATAGATTCTGGTTTTGGCTTACAATCAGACATTGATCATTTTCAAGTATGGTGTGAGTATTACCTCTTAAATTTGATCTGCCTAAAATGCAACGTAATGACCTTTTATTGGGTTACCCCTACTTTTATAAGTTATTCGCTTCATAATTTGCCACTTGACCGTATATATTCAGTAAATGACTTAGGCGTTCTTCTGGACCCGAAGCTTAAATTTCAACTGAACACATGAACACTTTGAACTCAACTGAACTGAATACGTTTTGGTTGTCATGATTTCTAATTGTTCAAAATCACCACGCCTACATAAAATTTAAAATAAAAAAATCTTACTATTCCTATGGGAGCCTTAAGATATAGTGGTACTGTTGGGGTAGTTACCTGGTAAGGGTTATACCGATTAAGGATTATGGGGCTCGAAAGACCGAATTCTAACCCACATAAGCCACAGTCGTTGTAGTCGTCGAATGATTGCTTGAAGAAAACACTGTTTTTATACTGATCACTTTATTTTAGATTTTGCAATATATTTGAGCTTTTGCGCTCGTCCACTGGTGTACTTCAAGAATTTTTTTGTAATCAAAAGGTGGCGTCTCTTTTTGCCGACTAGAGTTACCGACTTTCATTCGGTGAAACATACGAGATTTTTTATAACATTTTAGTATTTTCTTTCTTAACATAATGGCATAAAATTAACATAATCAAATTCAAATTCAAATTAAGATACTGCATCAACATCCTCCTCCCAAGTATTGGAGTCGTGGAAAATTAAGATAAAACGACGGCAATACTTCTAGTTTACAATGTATCTGTTCTTACATCTAGTTTAATTATTTTTACAGCAGGTCTCTTATAAATATGGTCTTTAATTTTAACATCAACAATTCGCACACGCCCATCATTTGATGGATACGTTTTGACAATTATGCCTTTTGGCCAAACATTTCTAGGAAGGTTGGATTCCATTATCAAAACTACATCACCTTCTTTTAAAACATTACTGTCTTTGGTCCACTTACGACTACATATTAGAAATTGTCTATATTCTTTTTTCCATTTCAACCAAAAAATGTCTGCAAGTCTTTGTGACGATTTCCACATATTTAAAAGTCTCAAATCACCATCATTGGTGTCAGTGTAAAAGGATTCGCAATAATTGGGACCAATTAACAAGTCATTGGGCGTTAATGGTTCCGACATGGAGTCTGAAGGAAGAATCAAAAGTGGTCTACTGTTAATCATAAACTCGATCTCACAAAACAAAGTTTTTAAAGTGTACTCTCTAGGGTATCTCTCTTTTAGCAGAACTCCCAAATATTTCTTAACTGACTGTATGAGCCTTTCCCAGGCTCCTCCCATGTGAGGGGACAAGGGTGGGTTAAAGTACCAATTGCAACCTTTCGTGGTTAAAAACTGTGTAAACTTGTCATTTGGCCACTCTTTTATGATTTCTTTTATGTCCTTGTCAGCGCGTCTAAAATTGGTTCCGTTGTCTGAATATAATTCTGTCGGAAATCCTCGCCTACAACCAAATTGTCTAAATACATGCATAAAAGCATTGCAGGATAGGTCTTCAGCAATCTCAAGATGAACTGCACGCGTTGCCATGCAGGTGAAAATAACACCGTAACGTTTTACATGACTTCTATTTTGTGTAATTTCTATTGGCCCAAAATAATCAATGCCAACTTTCAAAAAGGCTCTTTCGATTGGCTTTATACGGCAGCTTGGAAGCTGACCCATTAAAGGAGCTTGCGGCATGGCTTTTTTGTTTTTACATTGTTGACAATTTCGAATAATGTTCTTTACTGTACTTCTACATTTTGTAATCCAAAACCTTTGGCGGATATTGGCAATTACAGTTTCAGTTCCCATATGACAATTTTCGACGTGATAGTACTGAACAAGCAATTTAGTGATTGGATGAGCTCTGCTTAAGATAATTGGATTTTTAGAGTCGATACTCATCTCCTCGTCACTTAAGTTATTTAGTCTGCCTCTGAGTCTTAACAGATTATCGCTAGATAAAAACAAGGGTAGACTATTCAGACTGCTTGAAGTGGATACAGGTTTATTACATATGAGTTTTCCAATTTCTTGATAATAACTGTCTTGTTGTATGCTAAGAAAGATTAATTTTTCCGCTTTGGAAAGTTCTGTGGCTGTTAGCTCCGTATTAGTAGGGATTGTGAAATTTTTCCTTAGTTTTGTCAAGTATCTCAAAACCCAAGCGGTGGTTCTTAAGAATCTCATCCAGTTGGAGAACCTTGAGACGTCCGGTAAAGTAAATGACTGCTTTTGAATGGTAGTGAGATTTACGAACTCTTTTTCGCTATCATCAGAAGTGTCTGGACTTAGAGAGATTTTGCCTATTGGCCACTGATCTTGATTCTTTCTTAGGAACGGCGGTCCTATCAGCCATAACTCATTTGATGAGAAGTCGACGGATGAGATCTTTGTTGCTTTGTCAGCGGGGTTCAGTTTTGAGGGTACGTGTCGCCATTCGCTTGAATTTGTTAATTCTTGTATCTCTCCCAAACGCTGAGCCACAAAAGTCTTGAACCTTTTGCTGCTCGTTTTCAGCCAGTATAAGACTATCTCCGAATCTGTCCACATGAAAGTTGAGTCTATTCTGAGATTGAGTGTTTCTTTAATAGCTTTGCTTAGCCTAGCTCCTAGTAAGGTTCCTTGAAGCTCTAGTCTAGGAATTGACATTGGTTTAAGTGGCGCTACTCGCGACTTAGCTGAAATTAAGGAGGTTTCTATTTGGCTGTTGCACTCGAAGCGTAAGTACGCGCAAGTTGCGTATGCGTATTTTGAGGCATCACAAAATATATGTAACTGGACATTACAATGACTTATGATAAGTGTAGTCAATTGCCTTGGAATGTAAAAATCGTTTATTTTATTCAAGCTGCTACACAATGCCCTCCAAATTTGAAATTGATCGTCTGTAATGTAGTCGTCCCAATGGATTCCACTATCCCAAATGGCTTGTAGAAGGATTTTATTTGATATCAAAAGGTTTGAAAGAAACCCTAAGGGATCAAAAATGGACATAGTTATTTTTAATATTTCTCGCTTAGTTGGTCGTCTGAGATTGTTAAGAAGTTCAAAATGGGAATTAGAAAATTTTAAATTGTATGTGAATATGTCTTTTTTATGATCCCAAATTAAACCTAGAACTCTCTCTTCGGTTAAATTCTTTCCTGTGACTGGTTTCGATGGAGTGTTGTCTGTTATCTGATTTAAAACTTCTGGAGAATTAGATATCCAATTTCGCATGTCGAATCCACCTGCCTTGTGTACATATGTTACGTCCTTGATTAATTTTACGGCTGTACTAATGTCTGAAGCTCCACCCAAATAGTCATCCATGTAATGTTTTGTTATTATGTCCTTACAGGCTTGGTCATAATCGTTTTGAAAATCTAAGGCGTTTCTGTTTCTGACCTGTTGTGCGATACTTGGGCTACATTTAGCGCCAAAAAATAGAACTTGTATTTCGTACACGTCTGGTTGGGATTGTCGGTTGTCACCTCGCCATAGGATTCTTTGTGCGCAACGGTCTGACTCCTGTACTTTTATTTGGAGAAACATCTCTTTGATATCTCCGACAAATGCAATTTTGTGTTCTCGAAAATTCATTAGAACTGTTGACAATTGGCTATATAGATCTGGACCTGGCAAAAGAAAATCATTTAAGCAATAACCATGGCTTTTGGAGGCCGCGTCGAAGACTATTCTAAGCTTGTCTGGCTTGTTGCTATTAAGAACTCCAAAGTGTGGCAAATAGTAGGTCAAGGGAGTGATATTAGTTTTCTCTGCAGAAGTCAATTTCCTAATATACCCATTTTGTATGTAAGAGTCAAAAGTTTGTTTATACTTCTTGCCGTATTCAGGGTTTTTGTCCATTTTTCTTTCGCATAACAATAATCTAGAGTATGCATTTTTATAACTCTCAGGTAGTTTAATGTCGTCACTTTTCCAAAATAGACCACATTGAAATCTGTCATCGACTCGTTTGAGGGTTTTGTCAACAATTTCCAAACATCTTCTGTCGTCAAGTGATGTCGGAAAGTCATGAGGTGTTAATAACTCATTCTCAATGGACCAATAGGATTTAACTAGATTGTGTAGAATGTCCAGGTCATCCTTAGGGTTTTCGTAACCTACGCAATTAAATACATGGCATGAATAATTTCTCTCTGGAATTTCTCTAATCATTCCCACAGTTCCATGTACAACCCAACCTAGCGCCGTTTTGCTAGCGACAGGTCCTTGAAATGATTGATATTTTAATTTCCGAGATACTATGATTGACCAATTGTCTTGACCAATCAAAATCTTTGGATGCGCATTTTGGTAGGAGCAAAAGGAAAAGTCTTTCAAGAACTCGTAGGTCTCAGACAGGTCGCTTATTGAAAGGGTTTGTAGAGGCAGATTTAGGCATGATACGGTCTTAACTTTTCGAAGAGTAAATACTTTGGAAGTCTGTTCTATACCTCGGATACCCACACTAACTACCTTTGAGTTCGCTTGTTCATACACCTCGTTATTTGTCCACTGCATCTTTAAAGGACTTGTCGGTCCTTCTAGTTGTAGGTCAGTCGCTAGTTGTTCATCGATCAATGAAATTGTCGAGGCTTCGTCAAGTAAAGCGTATGTCTCGATTGCTTTTTGTGGACCTATTAGTGTGACTGGAATGACCTTTAGTAATACTTTGTTACAACCGAAATTAATGTTGCAGTTCGTGTCGGGAATTGCCTTGTTTTGGTCAGGATTACTAGGCATATCAAGGGAAGCGCTTGCTGTGTTGTCTTTGTCTTTATGCAACAAAAAATTGTGGTTAAACTTACAATTTGCTGCCCTACAAGTCTTTTTGCGTTTGCAGTCCTTCATAATGTGATTTCTACTCAGACAAGATATACATAACTTGTTGTGAGATGTGAATTCCCAACGCTTGTCGACACTCAAGGATTTAAACTTTGGACAATCTGTTATGTATTTGGATTTTTCAAATGTCTTGACTGGACTTGAGACTGTCAATGTTGTGTCTTTTGATTTATTCTGACCGAATCCGAGCAATGTCGCTGCTTTTATGGTTTGACCTAACCATTCGTGAAATACTATAATCTTCGGATCGTCAGACTTTATTTTTTGAAAATGTTTTATGAATGAGATTCTTTGAGAAACCTGAATTTTTTCTAGAATTTCCTCAAACAGCAAATTGTTACGAATCTGATCAATATCATTGAAGGACAGTAAAGTTTGAATGAGATTTGTAATCATATCATAAAAAGTGATAAGTCTGTCATATTTATCCTCTTTGATTACAGGGAAAGCTCTAATTTTATCTATCATCATTTTTACGACATGACTACAGTCTCCGAATCGATTTCTTAGTATGTCAATTATATCATTTACATTTTGTGGCACTAATAGAAGTGACTGACATTCTTTGGCTCGACCTGTCAGTGCTCTTCGCAAGCGATTGATATTTTCGTAGTCTGTGAATTTACACACTTGAGAACTGTTCTCATACTCGGCAATAAAAATTGGCCATTCTAAAGGGTCACCACTAAATAAAGGAAGTTCCTGTTTAATTGTTTGTCTAGCCATAAAACTAACAATAGCATTTGAATTGATGTCATCAGGTTGATCATCGTCTGGTTGCTTTTGCTGAGAAGACTTAACCCACTCACGTGTCCTGGTACCGTTGTTGTACTCGTCACCGATGTTGTCATCTTGGTCGTCTTGGCTGCTGTCGTCTTCTTCGATTTCGGTCATTTTCATCTGAATCTCCAGTTCCAACTGTTTCTCTTCGAATTCAAGCTGCATCCGTTTAGCTTTCAGCTCTTGTTGCTTCAGTAGGTGCTCTATTTGAAGTTGAAGTTTTTGGGCTTTAACGGATCGTTGAGACTGGCGGCTCCGGTTAGACTGTGCATCTTCGTCCCACCTTTCTGGAACTTTCTGCGTTGATGCTGCGCCTGGCATAACCGTTGCCATTGACATCTCCAGTAAATTCGCCTCAGAGGTGCCTGGTCGTGGCGTATCCACTATTTTCCTGGGCGTATTGTCGTCATTCTTCTCCTTCTTGGAACGTGTCTTAGGCATCTTTTTGAGGTTGTGTGAGTCCAGTTCCAAATTTCACAGTTGCACACACACTAGTCGTCGTCAATGAATGTGTGAACTCTTCTGTGCATGACCGAGATCACGCTCGGCAATACATACACACTTCCAAACTTGCAAGTTTTTGCAGACCAAATTTTCGCCTTTGCACACACTAGTCGTCGTCAAAGTATGTGTGTGTAGACTCTTTTGTGCATGTCCGAAATCACGCTCGGCAATACATACACACTAGCAAATTTTGGCTGATGAAATTGCGCTCTAGTTTCGCGTAATCCATGTGCCGTCCAGGAGGCTAAGAAGGACCATTTGTTGGGGTAGTTACCTGGTAAGGGTTATACCGATTAAGGATTATGGGGCTCGAAAGACCATTTGTTGGGGTAGTTACCTGGTAAGGGTTATACCGATTAAGGATTATGGGGCTCGAAAGACCGAATTCTAACCCACATAAACCACAGTCGTTGTAGTCGTCGAATGATTGCTTGAAGAAAACACTGTTTTTATACTGATCACTTTATTTTAGATCTTGCAATATATTTGAGCTTTTGCGCTCGTCCACTGGTGTACTTCAAGAATTTTTTTTGTAATCAAAAGGTGGCGTCTCTTTTTGCCGACTAGAGTTACCGACTTTCATTCGGTGAAACATACGAGATTTTTTATGACATTTTAGTATTTTCTTTCTTAACATAATGGCATAAAATTAACATAATAACTTCTTTATCAAATTCAAATTCAAATTAATATACTGCATCAACAGGTACGATCCGGCTCGCTCCGACATATGTACTACCTGCAATAGAAAGAAGTCTTTTGGGAAAGTTTCATTGCGATAGCTTTAAAACTGAGAGACTAGTTCGCATAGAAACGTACAGAAGGACAGACGGACATGGCTAGATGGACTCGGCTCTTGGTGCTGATCAAGAATATATATACTTTATGTGGTCGGAAACGTCTCCTTCACTGCGTTACAGTATCTGACTGAAATTATAATACCCTCTGCAAGGGTATAAAAATAGAATATTTGTATTATGTTTGTTTTATTAGGGTCTTGGAATTTATGTAGCAGTGCAGAGTAGCAGAAGTAGACTGTATTAGAAAATGTATGTAAAAATATATACACGCAGCTGGAACACAGTAAAAAGTGAAGAGTGCAGTTTTTGAGGAACAATTTGAAAGATCTGAAAGTTTTACTGCGGCTGGGTTTTTTTTTTACACACACTTGGAGTTTTTATGGTATATATTTATTTGTAATTGAAATAATTTGGCACTGCGGACTGGAAAACTTGCACGGAATTTTTTTGGAGTGTCCGAAATTTTCGACATAAAGGAATGGAATAAATGCCGCGCACAAACAAAAGGAATTGAATAATATATTAAATGCCGTTGCGTCGGATTAAATCGCTTTTCGATTTAGACAAGAAATCATACACCAAGTTGAACGAAATGGGGTTCGCACCACTGGCTGTATGACCGGCAAATAATATTAATAATTAAAACTTATCTGGAGCGGTTCAAGCCACCGTAGCTGCTGGTGAACGCTGGTACTTGTGGAACTTCTGGAAATATACGGTCAATGGATCAAAATGTTGGGGCGGGGGTGGCTTGATAGTAAAAGATGCTTGTGTTCCAGGGAAATGCGGCTAAAATCCGCGCGGAAATATGTATTGAAAACACGGTGGAAAACTTCGGGTTATTACGCGACGGGCGTGTGTTTATTGGACACTTGAAAATAGGAACTACTTAAGCCTAGCTTATCTTAGAAGCTCCAGAGCGGAGCGGAGAGTTGCGGGAGAATTGGAGAGGGAGAGCGAAGGGCAGTCCGAGCGAGCGAGATGTGGACATCTGGAGAAAACTGCCGCTCGACACTGCCTCCCGAAATTAAACGCCCTTTTGGCGTGAACAGGCTTCAAGTTGATCTTTGCTGTTTATTTGGATCTTGAACATTTTTTTCTTTAAATATTTGCTTTGACAAAGATATATATAAGTTTTCGTGGTATACTGGATTTATTTAAATGTATACATTATTTGGGATGTGGGTTTCATGTTTGGCTACAGTGTTTTATATTTCGCATTTTTGTCGTTTTGAGGTTAGGTTTTACAGTTCCATTAGGGTTACATGTGTTAGGTTTTATTTAAGCAAGGGTTATGGCTGATCTAGCCGGATTCTACCAAGCGATACCGCATCAAGGCCTGCCGAGATTTCTAAATACACACACAGCCCTTTTGGCCGGACTTGTTTCTTTGGCCACTCGTTGCGGTCTCACTGGCTTGGCACTCACCCGTCTCGCTCTCGCACACCCTCACACGCAACCGCGCGCAAAAATTTTGTGCTTTAAATCCTCTGCTGCTCCTTCTCCTCGTCAGTCGTCACTCGACGGCTGGGTCCTCCTCGCCTTCAGGTGGGGCGAATGTCCTGGGTTTTCCTTGCCGTCCACGTGGGGGCTCGTTGAGCGCTTGGCTTCTCCTGGTTTCGCTAGATTCACTGTCCCGGAGTGGCACCACAAATTCTCCGTCCGTGTCACTCGACCTCTTCCAAAGAACTCCTTGAGTTTCGTTTCGCAAAACTTCTCACCGTTCTGTTTTCCTGGCTTCTCGAAGTTTCGGCATATCTTTCTCTCGCTCTCCCTCATGGGCGCGTGCCAGTTTTCGGGGATTGATTTCCAACGCGATCATGCGTTCTCTCGCTCGCTCTTATGCGAAGCTGGGTCATGTGACCGCTTTTCGTGGTGAATTTCTCGTTTCTGCGCTGGTATGTGTGTGTCGGTGTGGGGTAAGACTTCCAGGCTAGCGATGCAAATCTCGGTGGTGATGATAGTTTTATTAACTATCGTGTGTGGCCTGGCAGCCTTAAACCTAACTTATAATACTATCTTACGTTATCGCTAGCCATATTTAATTACTTAGATTCTAGGTGGAGGTTCTATATAGTCTATACATTAGGTAGAGGGGTGGCTATTTGTGTGGAGCCAATCGACTCCTCACATTCCCCTCCTTCTTCGTGGGACGCGACGAGATGGCGATCTCATCCCTATTATTTATGTGGACTCGGGATTCCTCCCCTCCGGCATGGAAGATCCGATCCACTCGACGTCGGGTTCCCTCCTGTGGGCGAACGTGCTCGACAAGGGAGCGAGGAATTCGTCCCCCGTTCACGCGAACACGCCAGTGTCGCGGCGGCAACACCCAATCTTCGTCGGGCGGTGGATATTGGGTGCTTCCTTTCGCATCGTTGTCCTCCTCGGCTGGGGGTTTTACTGGTAGCGCTGGTTTTGTTGCTACAGGGGCGGCTGCTGTTGTCTCCCGCTCGCGAAGACGGTCTTCCCACTCCATTTCCGCGGCCCATCTGGCGAACATGAGCGGAAGCTCGACCTCGGAATTGTCAACCGGCGGAGGTGTGGCGGCCAGGACTAGCTCCGTCACCGCATCCTCTTCGGTGGTATCGATCGGAGCGAGGACCGGCTTTTCACCATCCGGTGGCGGGTCCAGTGTGGCACTCAGGGCCTCCTCATCGGGGAACTCGATCGACTCCAAGGGGGTGTAGGCGCTGTAGTCGCCGATCCGCTGCCTTTCTCGTCCTCGTACTCGAGCACAACCCCGTTAGGGTACAGTTTCCCCAGGACTGCGCGGGGTTCGCCGACTTGCACGCGCCATACATGGCCCGCGAAGTCGTCTACAACTGGGGCCTCGTCCGGCTCCATGGCGTGGTCCGGGCTGGCTGCGTCTTGGCCACGTCAGGTGGCTTCCTCCAGTGTGGCGGCGTCGTCACCTGGCTCCATGTACTGGACAGGGCACGGCCCAATGGCCTCCTCCACGCACCTCACCAGGTGCCTCCAATCGGGGAAGTCGCCCGATGATATGTCTGTTGGGAAAATAAACTTTTATTAGTTATACCCGTTACTCGTAGAGTAAAAGGGTATATTGTATTCGTGCAAAAGTATGTAACAGGGAGAAGGAAGCGTTTCCGACCCCATAAAGTATATATATTCTTGATCAGAATCACTAGCCGAGTCGATCTAGCCATGTCCGTCTGTCCGTCTGTCCGTCTGTCCGTCCGTCCGTCCGTCCGTCCGTCCGTCTGTCTGTATGAACGCTGAGATTTCGGAAACTATAAAAGCTAGAAGGTTGAGATTTCACACACATATTCTTGGGCTTCCTACGCAGCGCAAGTTTGTTTCATCGAGGTGCCACGCCCCCCCTAACGCCAATAATCGCCATAAACGATTTTCAAATGTGTCTGGAGGCCACATCTTTTAAGATTTTATATTGTTTATATATCTATCTCTCGGCCTGAAGAACTGGTGAGATGGTTCTGAAGCCGCCTAGCTGGGGCCACCGAGCGGGTCGCAGGTTGCGGATAGCGAACGACCTCTAGTTCTGGAGGTTAACTGTGAATAAGCTGGTGGTGGAAGTCAACCACGGAATCGTGGACGGAAGCCCCAGCAAATAATCAGTCCCGGACAACCAGCGGGTATTCTGCATCGGAGCAGTACCGACGATGCGATTTGTTCAGCCACATCTAAATAATTGCTCTACACAAACCCTATACCCTACACACTACCTACCCCCTCCCTCTCCCAAACAACATCTCACTCCGGGCCGGACTACGGTGTAATTCGGACCGTGCCAAGAGTCAGCCTGGCTGGGGGCCCGGATCAAAAACTAGCCCAGTCTTGAACGGTGAGCTCAGGGATATGGCGACCCCCTGTTCTAACTATCGCCTTACCCGGGCATCGCGGATCTCTGCCCGGGCGGACCTTTCCCCTTCTCCGCAACTCGTGGGATTTATTATGGACAAATCAACAACAAATAAAACAAAACAAGAGACGGGAACTCTCAAAAAACCCACAGAAACGCTGAGCACTGGCTCCAACACACTCACCAGCACGGTCCAGAAAGGGCCGCATCCCAAATTGGGGATGACGGGAGGCAGAAAGCCGGCTGCCGATACGTCCGCCACAGATGCGATAGCACCAACGGCAACGGTAGGCACTGCCAAGGCGATCGGGCCAACCACTGGTGCTATAAAGCACACATACGCAGAAAGGAGGACTGCCGCTCAGACTCTGCGCTCACATGCGAGAAGCAACATTGCCACACCTTCGCCAGAATGGCTGAAGAAGGTAGAGTGGGCAAAGTTGGTGCTTCCCAACTATGGGCAGGATAAGCCCACACAAGAAGGTGCTCAGACGAAGCGGCAACGATCCCTCGAGCTACCCGGACCTTCGGCGAAGAGATCAAAGGTCCAGCCCTCTGTCTCCTTCGCGGAGATCACCAAGGATCGAGTCCTACTCGGTCTTATCGATAAGGGTAACACGGAAGGACGGATCCCCAGAAACAAGTGGAAAGCAGTGGAGTCCCACCTGTCCATAATTTGCCTGCGCATGGTCCGCGAAAACCCATGCTCTCCGCCCTGCTGCATGGACGCGGGATGGTACCAAGGCAGCGTTAAAGTGGTAGCCTGCGATAGTCAGCGGTCGGCTGATCTATACAAGCAGGCGGCAAGTAAGCTCGGTGCGGTCTACGAGGGGGCGAATATTGTCGCACTTGACTGGTGCGACGTCCCTAGTAGGCCCCGAGCCCGGATCTGGCTCCCAGCAGCTATGAAGGCCCCGGAGGACATCCTCTACATGCTGCAAGTCTGCAATCCGCACCTCCCTACGAAGGACTGGAGAGTCGTCAAGGTGGAGGAACACGAAGGGGACGTTAACCAGGCGGTTATGGTCCTGAACAAGGAGTCAGTTGCGCCAATAGAAGCGGCTCGGGGCAAACTGAACTTCGGTTTTAGCGCAGTGCAGATGAAGATCTACAAGGGCGACTCAAACGCTGCCGGAAGCTCCGCGGGCAATCTTGCCGAACAGGTGCTTGCCGAGGAAGTTGAAGCGCCTGGAGGGCCGGAGGACGGCTATTCCACCGATTCCTCGCTTAGCAGGGAAATGCGAGCGTTGGGACCGGCAATCGACGATGAGGTGGACCTGAGCGACTCGGAGGCCGACGTTACTGTGGTGGAGGCTGCAACTGGGGATGTCGCTAAGACTCCTGCAGATAAACCTTCACCACAGTAAAGCAGCGTCCGCTGCACTATCGCTTCGCCTGGCTAAGGGCGAAGCCGACGTGGTCCTAGTACAGGAACCTTGGGTAGTAGGAGGCAAGGTTGCTGGACTAGGAACGAGAGAGTATAAGCTAATGCTTGACCCCAAAGAAGGTAAAATTCGAACCTGCATTTTGGCCAAAAGGCACCTAAATATATTTCTGCTTCGCAATTACAGCAACGGAGATAACACCTCAGTAAGCCTGGAGCTGCAGCACGGCTCCATTAGGCTGTTATCGGCCTATATGGCCTTCGAAAAGGAAGACCCCCAGACGCGCTAGTCAGAGGACTGGCAAAGGAATGCGAAGAGCTCAAGACAGGTTTGGTAATAGGCTGTGACGCCAACGCCCATCACACCCAGTGGGGTTGCCCAAACAACAACGACAGAGGTGAGTCTCTCTTTGACTTTATTCTTAACTCGAATTTATTCTTATGTAATAGGGGAAATATCCCCACCTTCATAACCAAAGCATGCCAAACGATCATAGATCTAACGTTGGTATCAGATTTACTGGTAAGTGCAGTCACAAACTGGTTCGTCTCAGACGAACACTCCTTCTCTGACCACAGATACATAGAAATAATATTGTCCCTTGATTCACCCATGCCGGTCGGCTTCGCTAATCCTAGACGGGCCGACTGGCACATGTACAAAGAAGTTCTGACGAATATCCTACCCATGGTACCGCCAGAAAACATTATAAGCCCACAAGGGCTAGATACAACAGTAGATACTTTTACAGAAGCATGCAACTCGGCCTTCAAAGTCGCATGCCCCATAGGGAAACCAAGAGGGAAGAAAAACCCACCTGGTGGACCCAACAACTATCAATCCTCAGATCAAACTGCAGATGCCTGTTCAACAGAGCAAAGGCAGGAAATGAGGACGCTAACTGGCAGTATTACAAGCTAGAATTAGCCTTGTACAAAAAGGCCATTAGAAGAGAAAAACGAACTGCATGGCAAACGTTCTGCTCTGACATAGAGAAAACGACTGATGCTGCAAGGCTCAGGAAAATACTCTCCAAGACAGCCGCGCCCCTAGGCTATCTCCAGAAAGCAAATGGATCCTGGTCAGACTCAAGCGACGAGTCCTTAGACCTTCTTCTAGATGCTCACTTCCCAGGTAGCCAACATATAGGCCAACCCCCAGAAAGAATTGGCGGAGAAGGGATCAATCTAGATCTCCTTATATCAGACCGCAACATTAAATGGGCCATTCAGAGCTTCAAACCATACAAATCACCGGGACCAGACGGAATAACACCGGCACATATCCAACAAGCTGGTCAGCTAGCTATAAATTGGCTTAGTAAAATCTTCCACACCATTCTGGCAGTAGGAGAACTACCAACAGCATGGCGAGAAACGAAAGTGGTCTTCATTCCCAAGGCAGGGAAAGCCACCCACACCACAGCAAAGGACTTCAGGCCAATAAGCCTGACATCATTCCTGCTAAAGAGCTTTGAAAGACTGATTAGCCTACACTTGAGAGCCACTATCGACCCGACACAAATGTCAGAGGCGCAACATGCCTACACCAAAGGTAAGTCAACCGAATCGGCGTTAACGTCGTGGTAAGCAGCATTGAGAAATCACTCAACAATAAGGAATACACATTGATCGCCTTCCTAGATATAGAGGGAGCTTTCAACAACGTGCTTCCCACAGCAATAACAGACTCCCTCACAGAGCTAGGGTGGAGGCTCAATTGGTGGGGCTGATCCATAAACTGTTGATAAGCAGAATGGTTACGGCCGCACTAGGGACCTCAACCCAGACCAGACTAGTGAACAGAGGCACCCTGCAAGGAGGTGTACTATCACCCCTCCTGTGGAATATCGCAGTAAATAAACTTCTGCGAATTCTAGAAGGAGGGGGTTGCAAAGTAGTAGCATACGCGGATGATGTCGCTATCATCTTTAATGGTAAGTATCCACAAACACTCTGCGATCTCATGACCGCAAAGCTAAAAATATTATCGGACTGGACGATAAAAAACGGACTCGGGGTAAATCCCTCCAAAACGGAACTTGTTCTATTTACGAATAAGTACAAGATCCCTCCACTTAACCCACCCATACTAAACAATTGTAATCTCTCTTTTAGCGAACACGCAAGATACCTGGGGTTGGTATTAGAAAAGCGGCTCAAATGGGGCCTAAACAACCAAGAGAGAATCAAAAAAGCAACCATTGCACTTTACTCCTGTAAAAAAGCAATTGGGCTAAGGTGGGGGATGTCCCCTAAAATTGTCAACTGGATCTACTCAGCGGTGGTCAAGCCAATCCTTCTATACGGGGTGGCTCTATGGTGGACCGCTCTACAAAAACAATGCATCCTAACTCCCCTAAACAAAGTACAGCGAATGGCGGCTTTGTGTATCAGTGGAGCTCTTCGAACTACCCCAAACGAAGCGCTGAACGCGATCTTGAACCTCCAGAGCCTGGACTTAGCAGGCATGGAAAGGGCGAAATCGGCAGCTATTCGACTGAGGGATACAGGGCAATGGAAAGCCCAACTCTATGGTCACGCTAAGATTCTTCAGCATGACAAATCGATACCGGCAAAAACGGATCTATGTAAAACCCGTGAATTACAGTCACACACCCTTCGAGGCTCTGATCCCAGGTACGGGAAGAATGGGATCGGGTCGACCGGGATCAATAGACGTATCTGTTATATACAGACGGCTCCAAACTAGACGGACACGTCGGCCGGAGGCATATACTCCGAAGAACTAGAGATCAGGCAGTCTTTCAGACTCCCTGACCACAGTGTCTTCCAAGCAGAAGTGCATGCTATAAGAGAAGCACTCGTCTGTATAAAGGGACATAAACACCCAAGACAGACACATAAATATATATAGTGATAGTCAAGGCGGCTATTAAATCAATCTATTCGAAAAGCACCAACTCCCGAACAATAGCAGACTGTCGCATATCTCTCCACGAGATAGCCAGTCAGTCTACTATAAGCCTAATATGGGTTCCGGGTCACCGGGACATCGTAGGCAATTATAGCGGACGAGTTAGCCAGGCAAGGCACCATCAGCCTCTCCTTCCAGAAAAGGAAGTGTCAATTGCTATGGCGACTTGCAAGCTAAATATCAGAAACAACTTCATCAAACTAGCCAACACTAGGTGGCAAAACGCACAGTGTCGTATCACCCACCAGACTTGGCCTGGGATAAACAGTAAAAAAAACAGCGGAATTACTCAATTTAGTCGCACAGAGTGCAGTATGCTAGTTCGAGTCCTTACAGGCCACTGGCTAGTCGGCACATGCCGGCAGGCTAAGCCCTTTTAATGGCTTCTGCAGAAGCTGCAGGGACGGAGAAGAGGAAGAAACGGTGGAGCACCTCCTATGTTTCTGCCCAGCCCTATGCAGACTAAGGCTGAAACATCTGGAAACCCCTTCATTAGCGATCTGACCGAAATATCGGAGATCAACGCAAAAATTATAAACTCTTTCGTTAAATCTTCCGGGGTGGAAGACATGCTGATACTCCCAAGACACATTTTCTAGGACGAGAGACGTAAGACAGGGGA
>JBAMCF010000003.1:0-11043 GCA_037075285.1 Drosophila lutescens | reverse complement strand
GTAAGGCAACGTAAGCACGATAACACACGTACGTTCCTTCGCGGTACACCCTTCAAACATTTCCAAATCGACATTTAAAATTAAAAATTTATTATATATTGCAAAAATACCAAAAATAACTTGATTCCACCGAACACAATTAATTATATATTATAAATATTACATACAAAATAACCTGATTCCAATGAACCCATCACCACGAAACGCCTTTCCAGAAATTGCATGATATTTATTTCAGCAGCGCTTACTCGCACACACCGTCGGTTCACATCCATTAAAATAAAAATAAATAAATACTTTTTTTGTGAAAGCCGTGACGGTGCGCGATATATATTTTCCGATTCCTACCGCTCATATTCGCAGCACAGCAACCAACTTCAAATATCTTGCAGAATATTTTTTTCCAAATCAGCGTTATTTTCCTCGCACATAAAAATAGTTGTTCAGAAAACTTGGAAATTTGTACTGGTGTTCCGTTTCCACATATTCTAAAAGTAGACCGGAGCTGCAATGCTAATAGGAAACACAAGCGGACCGCTTGCAATCTATACCGGGGAAACTAAAAAGCCAATGCGATATATTAATTTTGTTTTGGGTTTTAAAACAAAATAAAATTAATTCCATACGATTTTTTGTCGCGTCGCTCCATTGTTGTTGACATTGTTGACATTCAGCTATTAGGATTTTCGAAATTTTGGGGCCGCACCTGTATTTTCCGGAAGTTATCCATTTCGTCGTTCCTTTTCTTTTCGATATCGCAACAGTGGGACCACATTCCAGGGCAGTTTTTTCCGGGCGGATCTAATTTTTACAAAGCCAGACAGGTTGTCCAGTTAACCCGATTTCTGGAATGCCAGGAGACAAAACAAAGTTATCAGTTCCGTCTGCAAATAAAACGCGATCGATATCCGCATCTCCTCGCGCGCGCACCTTAAGCCCAGTAGCCTCAAAATCAATAGCGAAGGCAAAGAGCGAAACTTCATTAGCCATCCAAGAAGGCGACAAGTAGTTGTCTTGTCGGAAACGATTGTCTCTGAGTCCGCTCACGCCTAAAGTTAGGTCACAAATCCAGGCCAAGTCCATAAAGTCGCTAGCAACTCGTTCTCAGGCAAAAATGAGCAACGAAATTGCAATTGCAGCCCTCGCGCGGTTCATCACGGTGTCCGACCGTATGAGCCATTTCAGAGCGACTATTGAAACTCCAGGGCCGTCACCTCCGTCTGTCAACACCTGCAAAGTCCGTAAGGCCAACATTCAGGGTCCTCTTCACTGCCGTCTACGTCAACAACACACGGTTGACGCCGGTCGAGAAGTTATTCCATCTCATCGCGAAAACGAGCGGTGAGGCAAAGGCAATTGTTGCCAAGTCCCCGCTCAATTATGATGGTTTCGCTTCCGCTTCGGAGGCTCTTCGAGACCGTTTCGAAAACAAAAGACTTTTAGTGAACAGCCAACTCAAGCTCCTATTTAACTTGAGTTCCGTTAATGCCGAAACTGGCCACTCCATAAAAGAGCTTCAGAGCACCATCCAAGGGTGCCTGACCGCATTAGCCCATTCCAAAATATCGACCGAAAATTGGGATTGCTTGCTGGTATACCTGTGCGCCAGTAAGTTGCCCAGGTTGACCCTTTCCTTGTGGGAACAATCCCTTACATCAAAGTCCGATATTCCTACATGGGTTGAGATGAACGCGTTCCTTAGCGATAGGTATAGAACCTTAGAAGCCATTGAGGATATGAAGCAGAGTCTTGGAAGCCCGTCAACTTCCAAAAATTCCCAAGTTACGAAGATGATTCACTCCTTTGAAGCCAAAGTGAGTGCCAAACCAAAGAGCTGCGATTTGTGCTCTAAAGAGAGTCACCCAGTGCGGTTGTGCCCTCGCTTCATGCGAGACCTAGACCCGATCCTCCGGCGGGAGGCTCAGACATACCCGATGAACATTCAAATGTACAAGTCTGCTTTGCCTCAGGCTCAAAGGCAGTTCTCTTGGGCACGGCAATGATTGATATTTGCCGCCTCGGTACCCACTTCAGAGCACGCGCTCTGATCGACTCGGGATCTGAAGCGACGTTCATTACGGAGCGTCTTTTCATGTTGGTCAATCTGCCGTTCCGCACCATTCAAGCTCAAGTGTCTGGTTTAAATAAGACTGTTTCTGCCCAGTCAACACGGCTTTGCCATTTCGCCATTCGTTCTCCTGCAGTTAGACACCGCAGCGTATGTTCTGCCAGATCTAGCAGGCAGATTACCCTCACATTCCATTCTACAAGATGTCCTGAGAGATTTGCCAAACCTTCAATGGGCATATCCCACATTTTTCCAGAGTTCCCAGATAGACGTTCTTATCGGAGCTGATATTCTTCCATCCGTGCTGCTGAGTGGCACACAGACCAACATCTGCGGATCTCTTTTTGGGCAAGAGAACATCTTCGGGTGGGTGCTCACTGGTCCAGTGTCCATGTCCACAAGCAACCGAGTCTCAGCCTTTACGACTCAAGTTACAAAGACAAATGAGGCGTCCTTAGACAAACTTCTTACTAAGTTTTGGGAGGTGGAAGATCTACCATCAAAAATGGTAAAAGAGTCCGATTCCGTCTGCGAAAGTAATTTTCAACGAACCACAACTAGAGACGCGAGCGGGAAGTACGTAGTGACGTTACCGTTCTGCGACCCCGATTATTGTGGATCTGAGTTGGGTTACTCAAGGTCTATAGCACTTGCTCAGTTTCTGAGAAACGAGAATTGTTTACGAAGA
Organism: Drosophila lutescens; assembly: GCA_037075285.1. Taxonomy (NCBI): domain Eukaryota; kingdom Metazoa; phylum Arthropoda; class Insecta; order Diptera; family Drosophilidae; genus Drosophila; species Drosophila lutescens. The sequence goes on along the minus strand of JBAMCF010000003.1, from coordinate 8,287 downwards.
GACACTCCATTAAATGAGCAGTACAACTCCGTGATCCAAGAATGTTTGGATTTAGGCCATATGAGAGAGGTTTCGCCCACTCACAATTCTCCAAACTAGTACCTCCCACATCATGCGGTGAAAAAACCCGAAAGCACTACCACGAAACTGCGGATAGTATTCAACGCTTCCAGCCCTTCAGCAAATGGGACTAGCTTGAACGATGTGCGTCATGCCGGTCCAGTCCTCCAATCTGACTTAACGATTCAGATTTTAAAGTGGCGCTATTTCAAGTACGTCTTTAGTGCGGACATCACGAAAATGTATAGGCAGATCTGGGTCGATCCAAACAATGAAGGTGATATTCGAGATTACGAGGTGAAAACCGTAAAATTCGGTGTCAATTGCGCGCCCTATCTCGCCATCCGAGTGCTGCAACAGCTGGCTGATGACGTCGATCAGCAGTTTCCAAAAGCCAGTCACATAATCCGCAACTTCATGTATGTTGATGACGTTTTAGCAGGATCGAATTCTCAACAAGAAGCGCAACTTACCATCCAGGAGTAAGGAGTCCAGCCAAAACTCTCGGCATTCCCTGGAGAGCAACCACCGACGAGTTCTACTTCCTATGGGGCTGCGCTGTATGTCAGGGTTGAAGTCGGTCAGCATATATTGACTAATATGCTTACGGCGAAGACCCGGGTTGCCCCTGTGAAAACTGTATCCCTCCCCCGACTCGAGCTATATGGTGCCCTATTGCTGGCAGATATGGCATCCACCATCCTTCCAAATATGCTGTCAGACAGCTCGGAGATTTTCTGCTGGACAAATTCCACCATTGTCCTGGCATGGTTAAAAAAACCAGCTCCTGAACCACATTCGTAGCCAAAATAGCTCAAGCTACAAAGATTGAGAATTGGTCACATGTGCGATCAGAACACAATACTGCTGACCTAGCTAGTCGCGGCGTGTCCATGCAAGAGCTGGGCGATAGCACCCTCTGGTGGCATTGGACCCAGTGGTTACAACTGCCCAAACTTCAATGGCCAGAAACTTCGGATCCACACCCAGTCACTGAGTTAGAGCAGAGCGCGGTGAAGGTTCATTTCGTAAAGCTCCCCGCTGATGATTTCCTTGAACGTTCTTCCAAATTAGACAAGGCTTTACGTCCATAGGTTCCTAAATCGCTGTCGTAAGGCCCGGTAAGTCCGGATCGGGAAATCCGGGAGGCTGAGAGGTCCTACATAATACTTGCCCAGCGTGAAGAGTACGCGCTCGAGCTTCGATTGTTGCGAAGTAAAAGATCCTTACCCGCATCAAGCCAAATTGCTAATTTGTTTCCATTTATAGACCAACATGGCCTCTTAAGAGCATGTGGTCGCTTAACTGCCTCCAAGGTCCTGCAGTATGACGAGCGCCATCCTGTATTACTCCCGTACAACTGTCGGCTATCCCGTCTTCTTGTCCAATTCACCCACCAGATTACGCTTCATGGCGGCAACCAATTGATAGTGCGCTTGATGCGATCCAAATATTGGATTCCTAAAGTCAAGAATCTGGTAAAGGGCGTGGTGAATTCATGCAAGGTGTGCACCATTTATAAAAAAAGACTGCAGACCCAATTGATAGGCGATTTTCCGACTGATCGAGCCTCTTTTTCCAGGCCATTTACTTACACCGGCGTCGATTACGCCGGCCCCTTTGAAGTAATAAGCTACACAGGAAGAGCATGTCTCATCACTAAGGGATATGTTTGTGTGTTTGTGTGCTTTTCTACGAAGGCCATCCATTTGGAACCCACCTTCGACCTTACAACTATAAGTTTCTAGCTGCGTTTGCGCGTTTTGTAGCTAGAAGAGGTTGTCCTCAGCGGGTCCATTCCGACAACGGCAAAACCTTTGTTGGTGCCTCAAGTCTTCTTTCCCGTGACTTTACGAAAGCACTAAAGGAGTCGGTGACTGATGCGTATAGCCATCAGGGACTCGTGTGGCGTCTCATACCCCCAGTGGAAAGCAGGAGTAAAGAGTTTTAAAACGCTGTTTTACAAATCCACGTCCGCTCGCAAGTATACCTTCGAAGAGCTTTCCACGCTTCTGGCAAAGATTGAAGCCTGCCTTAATTCCAGACCACTCTCTCCAATGTCAGAGGACCCGACAAACTTGCTGGCACTGACGCCAGGCCATTTTCTGATCGGGGGTCCGTTGCTTTCCACGGCGGAGCCTGAAATCAAAGGCGAATCCAAGTCGATTATAAATCGATGGCAACATCTCAAGGCCCAGCATCAACAATTTTGTTCGCGATGGAAAGAAGAGTATCTAAAGGAACTCCACAAGCGAAACAAGTGGCTAAGTCCATCCAGAAATCTGCAAGTCGACGATATGGTAGTTATCAAGGACGATAACTTGCCATCAAATGACTGGCGGCTCGGCAGAATCGTAGCTGCTATCCCAGGAGCTGATACTAGAGTACGCGTCGTAGATATTCTTACTTCTCGTGGAACCATCCAACGTCCGGTCCACAAAGTAGTTCTCATTCCTATGGAGGCTAAGGCAACCTCTAAATCTCCACAATAATGCCTTCTGTTCCCGCTGTCCTCCCAGTAAACATCACTAAAGCGTCTCCCTTTCTGATATGTTCGTTGTTTTTTGCAATCTCTTCCAAGAAGTTTAGAATGGCTCCTCGTCCTCGCCCACGCACTTCCCAGACCCTTGTCAGCAGATGTTCTCGAGGTATAAAGTCCTACCGCTGCCGAGTCTGACAGGGTATACATCCGCTACGGAAATGCAACCGATTCCTGAGGCTAAGTTCCGAGAAGCGTCTCCGAGCAGTACTGGTGAACAAGTACTGCCACAATTGTTTGGCTCACCAGCACTCCGGAGGGCAATGTCGAAGTGGCGACACGTGCAAAAAGTGTGGGCAGGACCATCACACGCTGCTCCACATGCACGAGATGCCCGTGATTTCTCGTCGACCGCCCATCCAGCAACGTCGTCAGCTGCCCATCCAGCAACGTCGTCAGTCGCAGTCCCCGGAACGAGCCTCCACATTCTCCCGAATGCCATCGTGTTGCTGGAGTCTGGGACCACCACCAGCACAATCGGCAGCTCCCTGGCAACTGCATTTAAGCTACCCACGACGACAGTGAGAGGCGAAGAAGTCTGTTCGACGACAATCCGGTCAAGAACGGGCGGTTTCCAGATCGACGTGCTCCTAAAGATCAGCCCAAGTCTACGCATCCGTACCCCGATCCGTGCGCTAAGTGATGCTATGCGATGCCATTCGACGACATCCGTCTTGCCGATGAGCAGTTCCATCGCCCAGCAACAGTTTCGCTGATGTTGGGCTCAGACGTATACCCCGACGTAGTCCGGCCCGGGTTCCTATATTTGGATGGGTCGTGTCGGGAGCATGCAGACACGCCTAAGGGTTGATCCTTTGCTACGCTCGCCCTCGCAAGGAGGGGGAGAATGTTCGCGCCAAAGCGGCGCTTTCCAGTTCCCTTTCAACCGGCCCTGGAGCCTTGACAGTCGAGAGAGCAGTTCCTCCAGATTGCTCGCATCTCGCTCTCTCGCACTGTTAAGTGTCTCCACTCCGCTCTCCAAGCCACTCTTAAACTTCCACCCCGTAGCTTTAAGTTAGTTCTAATTTACCAGTGTAATTGAAAAGTCGAAAGTGAAGAATAAACGTGAAGTTTTTATAACGTGAAGTGAAACCCATTTCGGCCGTTTTTAATACCAATTCATCTGGATTGATACCACTACGACCACCCTGTTGGAAAACACGCCCCACTCCAGTTCAGATCCTATTGTAAGAATGTGGCTACGAGAGATTCATGAAGACAACATGCATTGCGGTTCTCAGGCAATACGAGCTACCGCGCGACAACAGTACTGGATTCTCAACGAAAAGATCATTCCCAGAAGCATTATTAGCAACTGAGTGAGATGCAGAAGAGCGAGGCCCAAGCTGATGCAACAGATCATGGGAGACCTCCTAGCTGAACGAGTCACACAAGTAAGCCCATTTTTAATGTCCGGAGTAGTCTACTGTGGCCCCTTTTGGATTTATCATAAAATCCGAGGAAAAAGACCAGACAAGGCATACATTGCTGTATTTTGCTGCTTCTCCACAAAGGCAGTTGGTAAGGGATTTAACCACAAACGCATTCTTAGCTGCGTTAAGGATATTTCTGAGCCGCCGTGGCAGATGTCATACAATCCATTGCGATAACGCAACCAATTTTGTTGGTGCTAACAACCAGCTTAAGGAGCTGGAAAATACAATCTTCACGGAGAAGGCCATGGATCAGGTTATAAGTCAGTGTAGCAAACGGCAAGTTGATTTTAAATTCATTCCGCCACGAGCTCCATCATTTGGAGGCCTCTGGGAGGCCTCTGGGAGGCAGCGGTAAAATCCGCCAAAAAACTACTATTCACAACCACTTCTACGGCGTCATTAACTTTTGAAGAACTAAATACAGTAATAGTCGAAGTTGAAATCATTTTATTCTCACGACCAATTACACCGATATCAAATGATCCCACAGACTTAGCAGCCCTCACTCCAGGACACTTCCTAATTGGCGAACCACTAACGGCTCCACCTGATATTAATGTCGATCGCTAGACAAAATTATTTGTAAAGCGTTGGGAATTCGTATCCACGCTTAAGCATTTATTCTAGAATCAATGGTCAGCCGAGTACTTATAAGAACTTCAGGCTCGGCATAAGTGGAAGACAGAAGCACAAAACGTCAAGGAAGGACTAATGGTGGTGGTAAAAGAAGACAATCTACCAGTAATGAATTGGCCACCGGGACGGATAATTAAAACTTATCATGGTGCTGATAGCCGCGTTCGAGTGGTTGATGTCAAAACAGCAGCTAGGATATTTAAGAGACCCGTCACTCGTTAGCAAGCGCCAACGGTCCGAAGTTGAATCCCGTCTGGAACCTGATGAGCCACCTAAAGGATGGAAAAAGTAGAGATGGGCAGCACAGTGTCAACCCACACTACCCAATTTTAGCCTCGACATAAGCGATGGTTGAACATCTGTTCAACGGCCGGGAGAATGTTAAGACTCATCGACCCACATAATATTATTACTGTCGCATTTACAAATGTCGAACAAAGAATCATATATCATAACACTTGCTGCCAATTGCAATTCTACAGTCAGACCTTCATTCTGCTTAACAGTCATCAATCTGCCGACGCAGTGAATATAGCTGACACCACAAGTCGGAAATAGAATAATAATTTGATTATCACTGCATATAGCACTTTGAACCACTGCGAGTTGTAAGGAATAGCTGTAATTTCATTTTCCCTTTCTACATATTTTTGTTACCGTAAACACTTTTGTACCTATAAATACCGTTAAGTTTATTCAATAAAATCAGTAACAATTCTGACTCTTACAATCAAGTTTTACTCATTCTGGATACAGAGGCTGTCGCTCTAGTCTTCAGATCCTCATATGCAAACCTTAGTCCAACTGGTTCAAGTTCCAGTTGCAACGACTTAGGCAGACAGATTATATACTGTATGCTAGGCGTCTAAGCCAAGCAATTAACATTAACAATATATGAATTCGAACATAAATACATTTCAGAATGCGCACTATCATTCTCACCCCTAATAAGTTGCACTGCAACTGAAAAAGCCATTATATTATCAACCATCCCCGGGGTACGCGTTATTTCTGTGGTTGATGACAACCAAATACTCGGGTGGATTATAAAATTCGTAGTTAGTCTAAGCATCAGGACTTAGCCCAATGACTAGCCGATAGAATAGGTTAGAGAAGTTATTTATTGAAAAGGGAACCACATATTAAAAAGTTACAAGTGTATCAACAAAAACACTCCCATTACAAAAATATCTGTCCGACATAATTTTAAATACAACCAGAATTAAAAGAGCAATAGCCGTGACTTCGGAGAGGTTAACTTTTACACATTTTAACCTAGCGGTAAAAATACTGTAAGGAAGCTCTCAGGCTGGGATAGTTACTCAGGGCTCCCAGGGTCACTTACAATAATTTGTTTAAGTTTCAAGGACTTCAGGGAGGGGCGAGATAAACCAACCCTAGACGGGCCCTGTGGCCGGGACTGGCAGCGAGTTTGGATCCGACAAATCGAGCCGAGCTCCGTCGTAATCCCTACCCGCCACGCACATCGGGACCCGCAATGGCCCTTGGGGCCGACAATCGAGCGTGGCTCCGTCGTACTCCTTGGCCACCACGCGGTCCGATCCTTATCGGCAGGAGCAACCAAAATAAAAAGGGGGATTTTGGGGTGTTGTCACCCAGAGATGCCGACCATGGGCCAAAACCTGCAGCGGGTTTAGATTCCGACAATCGAGTACAGGACTCCGTCGAAATCTCCACTCGCCACACGCTCCGGGATCTGCACTGCCCTTGGACCCGACAAACGAGCGTAGCTCCGTCGCGATCCACGGCCACTGCGTGCCCCAGGACCGGTGATAGCTTCGGATCCGACAATCGAGTGCAAGACTCCGTCGCAATCCTTGGCCATCACACGGCTCGACCACGATCGGCGGGAAGGGTTTTCCTAGATCCCTCCTACAATCACACACACAAAAACACAACAGGCGAAATAGATTTTAATGCGAAGCACGTTGGTTCATTTATTATTCTTTACTTAGGGTTTTTCTGAGGCGTACAAAGTATCTTTGCCACGCCACTCCAGTCTGGTCGTTCAAAAAAATATAAAGGTCGGGAAAAATAAAGCGAGCGCTTACGTTTCCTCCCACAGCAGATCCATTTCCCATGCCCCTGCGGCACCTGGGTTGTAGACTGCTTCCACTCCTTCACCACTATCACTCGACATTTTCACTTGTACGTTTTTTTACACTTGTTCGGTTTCACGGCGGGGCGGGTTTTCCCCGGGGTTTTGCGGAGTTATCACGATTACATCAACTGGCGCGCGCGAAGCCTCAGGAGTAATAAAAACTCCCTCTCCTCCATATCTGCTGACATACCCCTCTTTTGGCATTGCCTCGGCGTCGCTGCCGCTGCGCTTCAGCTTTTTCCCTTTGCTCGTAAACACCGATCGAGTTGGGTGCCATTTGCTTCGATCGTGTGGATGCTAAGAGCGTGCAGGTGCAGATGTGTGGGTGATGAGAGCGTTGCGTTCCGTATGGGTGCTGATGTGTGGATGATAAGGGGAAGCGAGAGTGTTCGCCGGTGTGTGGATGCTGATGAGCGTGTAGAAGCGAGAGTGTTCGCCGGTGTGTGGGTGCTAAGAGCGTGCAGGTGCTGATGTGTGGGTGATGAGAGCGTTGCCAAGTCAACGCGAACCTCAACTACTTTGTTTATAGTTTTCGGGACATCTGGAATAGGATTTCGGGATAGGCAGTCTTCGTGTGCCATTTGAGTTCCCTTTCTATATTCAACGCTAAAATCGAATGCCTGCAAGAACGCCCACCATCGGTGTACTCGTGGTGTCAGTTCAGCCCTTGTGCCACTCGCTTTTAAGGAATTGCAGTCAGTATGGACGACGAACTTTCTACCATGCAGGTAATGTCGAAAATGTTTGACAGCATTATACACGGCTAAAGTCTCTAGTTCATATGAATGATATTTTGATTCTGAAGCCGATGTACACTTACTGAAATACTCGATCACCCTACATGTGCCGTCAATCCTGTGAAGGAGCATTGCACCGTAGCCATCCGCGCTGGCGTCTGTATGCAACTCGATCGGAAGCTCAGGGTTAAATATGGTCAGCACCGGGTCACTTGTCAACACGTCAATAATCTTTTTACGTATTCGTTCATGATTTTCCTTCCAAGCAAATCCATTTACCTTAGAAGTTAACTGATACAATGGTTTCATCTGTTCAGAGAATCGTGGAAAAAACTTTCTGAAATATGAAGCCAAACCTATAAATTGTCTTAACTGCGTGGCAGTAGTTGGTTGACTTAATGCGGATAGAGCTTCTATTTTTCTAGGATTGGGTTTAATTTCGCCATCTTTAATATAGAACCCGAGATACTCTATTCCTGTCTTGAAGAATGTGCACTTCTTTATATTGAATGAAAACCCGGCATCTGACAAGGCTTTAAGCACAACTTTCAATCTTGTAAAAGCTTCTTCTTTGGAGTTTGCGACTATTAACACATCATCAATATAGACAATTGCACACGAGTATGCCAAATCACCTAAGGCTCGTACAATCGCTCTTTGAAATACTGACGAAGCGTTCTTCAAACAGAATGGCATAGCAAGGAACTCATATTGGCCTTCTGGAGTATACTTTGTATTCGAAATAGTATTAAATTAA
>JBAMCF010000002.1:0-61565 GCA_037075285.1 Drosophila lutescens | reverse complement strand
AAAAAAAAAAACTCATCATCTTCTACGATCAAGACACCACCGCCCCAAACAATTTGTTTTAGAAGTAAAATTAATACCTTTAGCTTAATGAAAATGTCTTAATTAAATAATGTGTAAAAATTAAATTTATATTTTTTTAAATAAATAAGTCTTTATTACTCACGTTGTTTCGTTTCTTTTATAAGGTTTTGAATTATTCTGCTAGTGAATAGACCACAATATTACAAAGAAATATGCAAGCTTAAACCTTTTCTAAAATCAGTAGGCCATGTAATTTTTGTAAAACTTCATTCACTGTACAATGAGTTATTGTACACCAAAAACACTGTAATCACAATATACTGCACTGTGTCTGGAAAAGTGAGTACAGTATTTGGCAATACAGTCACAAGTACCACATTCACTCATATTTAAAGTAATGAGTTCAGATAAAGTTATACATGTTTTAGGAATGAGCTATTCATTTGTCAGTTTGAATGCATTCATGCAGACCTCTAATTCCTATAATGACTTTTTTCCCAGACGAATATAGAGGAAGATGTAGCTGAAGAGGAAAAGGATCAAAAATTAAACTTTCTGGTGGAATGAGTTGTGATCTGACTCCTGGTCTATATTCTCTCATTTTTCTTAGTAAACCTGAAGATCAAGATTTGAAAATGTATAAAAAGATTACATTGGAAACGAATGTACATGGAGTAGGCTTTAATCCTAATAACCGATTAAAGGGTACACGAGCATACAAAAATAGTAAAATTATTAATATGAGTATTCAGAAATCAAACCTAAACTATGTATATTGGAATAATGTAAATGAATTGGTTGAACGATTGGAAATTTTGGTGGCATCGAAAGCAGCTGGTAATATTAGTCACAATAATGAAATTTACTCAATATTAGAAGAATTGCGTGAGGAAAGGATTATATTTTAATGAGTATAAATACGATAACCAAACACGTTTTACATTTATAAACATCATGTCTGTCGACTAGTTTGGACATTTTTCTGTTGATAAGGAGCGATCAGAAAGTTTGAAACGACGTGTTAAGTCTACTGAGGGGCTATTCATCGATGAGGATGGTAATCTAAGTGCTCAAAATAAACGTATCAAAAATGGAACTAAACCCATATCTGATGATAATACAGTAACGAAACAATATACGAATGACAGCATCAGAAAATTGGTCAAAGATTTGAGTAAACTTATAACTTAAAGTATTAATCGTCGACTTACAAAAATTTTAAACTTGGAAAATAAAATTGAATTGTATAATAAAAGGGCAGACATCGCTGACCAAACATTTACTAAAATTCTGGAATAGATTAATACAATTGAGGATTATGTCTTTAAACATGTAAGAAAACCGAGTTCGCTACCGAAAAAAACCACAATTGAATTAGAAGGTGTCTCTTTTCAACCTATTAGAAGAATATGATTAAAGCAGGCCATCCACAGTCGAATTTTTTCGGCGAACATGTTCGTGTGTTCATCGTTAGTGGTAGTGTTCGCGCTCAAATTTCATATTAATTTGTTCGGAGTTTTGTTCGACAAAGATAGAAACGATTCTATCTTGCATGTGTTCGCGAAAATGTTCGTCGAAAAAATTCGACTGTGGATGGTCTGCTTAAACGAGAAATTGTAAACGAGTTGCACGGACCATCTCGAAAAAACTTTCAACGAAGACGAGTGAATACAAAGGGCATAAATGATCAGTGGCAAGCAGATTTGGTAGAAATGGGAGCCTATTCTACATCTGATAAGGGATACAGATATTTGTTAACTGTCATAGACACATTTTCTAAATTTGCTTGGGGTGAGGCATTAAAAAAAAATGGAAAAAATATTTATGTCGGGTCATGGAACCCCAAAAAAACTGCAAACAAATGATGGTACTACATTTTTGAATTTGTAATTTAAGCTATTAATGAAAAGTTATAGGATACTTCATTATTCAACTTTCAGTACTTTAAAAGCATCTATAGTTGAACGTTTTTATAGAAGTCTTAAAGAATTAATATGGCGTGAGTTTAGTTTCAATGGAAAATATAAGTGGATAATGTGTAAGTCTAATAATAAAGTGCATAGAACCATAAAAATGAGTCCAAGTTATGTCAATTCCTCCAATGAAAAACATACATTACAAACTTCCTTTAATCACCTGAAAATACACCAGTTTACAAAATAAAATCGACCTCTTCCTCATCGAAGACAACCTTAATTTTCCGGTTAAGTACATCTCCCCGAATAAGAAATGGGCACTTAAAATTTTTTGTATGGTGTCAATTTTTTTTAAAGTGTAAAAAACGTTTTTGTCATTTTTTTATTTTCTATCTTGAGTTCTGATAACCTGATTTGGGTCATATTAGACTCATTTTACAGGTAATAGAATGTTCTTTAACTTTCTTATACACAGCATTGAGTTCCAGTCATTAGTTTAGAAGCTACACCTCGCCAAAGTTAAAAAGTTGAAAAAAATGCAAAAAATACACATAAAAAAATACAACAAAATACAATTTAAAAAAAACGCACATAAAGCTCCAACTCTTTTTAGTGAAAAGTGTGGATGTAATTCGACGTGTGAGCCTTTTGGAGACGCAATTTTCCAACAATTTCCCCCCCGCCTTTAACACAATTTAAAACCAACTTTTTTTTATTTTTATGGGTATGTTTTGGCTAGTACAATTTCCAGATTATCAAAGTTGTGCCAATACTACCTTTTCTTAAATTGGAATGTTATTTGTGCACGCATTTTATTGTTTTAAACTACAAAAATTCATATTTACGTATGTATACGTTTATCTCAATAGTTTCTGTAATTTTTTTTTACAGATTTCGAGTAGAGCCCAGAAACTAAAACTCCTTAATATTTTACGGGATACATACACATTTTGATTTAGAATTGCATCCATTAGGGGATCCGTTATTTTATCCTAATTTAATCATTACATGCTTATGTACATGCCAAATTTCGATGTGTGTGTGTCATGGCGTTTTTTACTTTCATATGTGACGACTGAAAGATTTTTCCTTGAAAACCAATCTAATTTTTTTTTTAAATCAAAACTAAAAAATACGGGTTGGCTACACATTTTGACTTAAAATTGCGTCAATTAGGTAATCCGTTCTGGTATCCAAATAGTAAAATTTTGATCAGGTGTTTCCAAACCAGAAAAAAACATCTCTTTCGCTTCAAATGACTCTCTCTTTCTGCTCTCCACTCTCTCGCTCTGCTTCTGCTGACGTTGTTTTTGTGAGAGCTGTGTTCGGAATTCGTTCGTAAGTGCTGCGATCTGCCGAAGCATACAAAAAACAAAAACAACGCGCGGCCAAAAAGGCCCCCCGCAAATCAACCGTGGGTCCAAAAAAAAAAATACCTTACTGATTGTATGGCATAGCTCCACATATTAAACCAAAAACGGATCCGATCGCATAATCGGTGCGGAAAAATTAATTAAGTGCCCCAACCGGAAGTCGGTTGGGGCTCATCTTCTGGGCTTTCAAAGATTTCCACAAATAAAGCTTAAAATAAAAATATCAACTTGTTTGGTTGAAAACTGTGGGAATGGTTCATGTTTTAATCCCGCAATTTCGCATTTTTCGAGAGTCCTGGAAGTCCTTAGGAGCCGAATTTCAAAAAATCCTTTCTTAATGCACACCTCCTCTAACAAACGATTCAGCCCCAATTTTTTCCAGAATTTTAGGTCTTATGGTTTGGGCTGGGGGAACATGACGCAAATCGACTTCTACTCTGTTATAGTAATACTCGATTTAAACATAATTTTTCCTGTAACTTTGGTTTCATACATAAATAGTGAAAATCATACATTTTCCACTTCGATAAGTCTAATACTGCAAATCCTAAGTACATTAGCTAATTAAATAGAACGAACAATCTTTTCCTTTGAATTGCATAGAAATTACCATTAAATTTAGTTGTGCTAAGAAAATTGCATCTTGAAACTAATCTTTTGGCACACTGTGGTTTTCGTCCAACCTTTTGGCTATTCGTAGATTCCCATGTGCTAACAAGCCTAACATCGACTCTGCGTTCAGGATCTTTCATGGTTTTCCGTATACCGAATTATTCGTTAATTTAAAAAAATTTTCGAATTTATTTTTGCATTTTGCCTTTGCAATGTATTTAGATCAGGGAATCAAACCAAATCTTATTTCGGTTCCGGTTCCGGTACTGTTATGTAAACTGTAAACTGTTATATTTCGGTATTAATGTTTTGGTCCCGGTTCTGATACCGGTACACTTAAAAAAATTTCAATTAATACTTTGAAATGATTTATGTGAGTTTTATTTGATTAAATTAAATTAATTTGATTTTTTGATATAAAACATACAAAATAAGATTTTAATTAAATATTTAGCTTTTTTATTTTTAAAAAAAATAGGTTTCTTAGCTTCTTCAACTTGTTTAGACAAAGAATGTTTCTGCTACAGCGATATTTTCTTACATGAGCTAAAAAGGGACGGGAAGAAGTCGATTAGCGGAAAGTGGGAGCTGATACATACATATGGGAATTTTTTATTCAGGATTTTTAACGAATTTAGTAAATGAGTACCACCGTACCGGTTCCAGCAATACGGTAATCGTTTCGAAATTAAATTTTTATTTTGGTCTCGGTACCGGTTCCGGTTCTCTATAAGGAATCAGTTTATTTCGGTTATCGGTTCAGGTTCTGGTTATATTCCCTGATTTAGATCAATGTAACTCTTTTGGTTTTTGTAAAAAATGAACTCTCCTATGGATCTTTTTTAGAACTAACCCATTCTGTATACATTGTTGAAAATTCCTAAAATATATTACATAATTCTTCTTATTTCCGAGGCTAGCGATTTGACGGGCAAAATGGAAGATCATTATGAATATCATGTAAGCGGTATGGATATATCAAGTATACTTCCAAAAAAAAACTATATTAGCTATCAATTGGAATATTATGATTATCAAAATTATTGAAAACACGGGAGAACTTTTACACATGTAAATAGGAACTGACTACATAAGACACATAAAGCTTAGCGGAGCGTAGAGTTGCGGGAGAGTTGGAGAGGGAGAGCGAAGGGCAGTGGAAGCGAGCGAGACGTGGACATCTGGAGAAAACTGCCGCCCGACACTGCCTCCCGAAACTAAACGCCTTTTGGCGTGAACCACCGTAGCAAAACATCAATAAAAGTTTCCCCAGGATAGCGGGTGCGATCGACCAAGTGTAGAAGAGTGTGGTGGTCCTTTCCACACTTCTGGCAGTGATTACCACTGCGTCACAAGTCCTGGGAGTGATGGTGAGCCAAACAATTGGAGCAGTATTTATGGACATGAACTGCCTGGAGCCTTTTCTGGGCGCTAAGCCTCAGGAAACGGTGACATTTCCTTCGAGGCTAGATTTTTTGACAGACTCGGCATTGGTAGGATTTAATACCTCGGGAACGTCTGTCATCCAAGGCGGGATATGGAACCCAATTATCGGATGAATTATATGTACACTCAAAAAAATTTTTTTCCTAAATTTTAGAAAATCGCCATAAATGAAATTTTCTTGAATCTAGGAAAAAATGTACTTCAGCCCTTCCTAGAATCTAGGAAGTCGCCATAAAAAAAACGGTAAATTTTTTTTGATTTAAAAAATTTTTTTGAAATTAAAAAAAACAAGAGAGAACGCTATAGTCGGGTTGGTGTCCCGACTATCTAATACCCGTCACTCAGCTAAAGGGAGTGCGAACGCTGTACTCGGGTTGGTGTCCCGACTATCTATTGGGGCTAAAGGGAGTGCGAGGGAGATAGATATATAAACAATTTTGATTGCGTATAACTTTTTAATGAATGGTCCGATTTGAAAAATGTCTTCTACATTTCGATAGGTATTAATAAACATTATAGAATTGCGTTTATATATTTTTAAAATCTTAAAAGATGTGGCCTCCAGAAATCGTTTATGGCGATTGTGGGCGTTAGGGGAGGCGTGGCACCTCGATGAAACAAACTTGCGCTGCGTAGGAAGCCCAAGAATATGTGTGTGAAATCTCAACCTTCTAGCTTTTATAGTTTCCGAGATCTCAGCGTTCATACAGACAGACAGACGGACAGACGGACAGACGGACATGGCTAGATCGACTCGGCTAGTGATCCTGATCAAGAATATATATACTTTATGGGGTCGGAAACGCTTCCTTCTCCCTGTTACATACTTTTGCACGAATACAATATACCCTTTTACTCTACGAGTAACGGGAATAAAAATTTTTGAAAACAGAAAAGGAGAATTAGAAAATCACCATAGATTTAAGAAACAACTTTTTTTATTTCTTTTATTCTTCTCAATCTTCTTCGAAACGAAAAAGAAGAAGACATGCGGTTAGTCCGCGGCGCGTTGCGACTACAGTTTTTGGCGTATGTAAGTATATGTTTATGTGCGTTTGTGTATATGATCGAGAATTTTCTTGTGCGTAGCTGTAACTCTTATTGCGTTGTTGTTTTGGAAATGCAGTCTTTCGCGAGAGAGTTGCTTGCGTTGCGCTGTATCTTGAACCCTTGTGCTCAGTTTTAAATGAGCATTCAAAGTGATTAGTTTGTGTTGAGCCTTTTTAAGAAAGTTAAAGTGCGATCCCTCAAAGACGCAATTTATAGGTAAGCAATTGAAATAAATTGAAATATAAATTTGGTAAGTGTGTGAAAATTTATGGTAAGCAAAGGTCGTACTATTTTAATAGATTTGGCTGTTAATAATATTGCAGGCCGCAAATACCATCCTTCTCTAATATTAATTTTAATTTTCGATTGCAGGTATAATTTCAATTTCAGGTATTGTTGATAATTTGGCAGTAAGTAAGTAAATTTTAATAATAATATATTAAATACTTAATATAAATATTAATAATTTTATTTTTATCTTTTTTGTTTTCTTTTCTCTTTTTTGTTTAGGTAATATTTATAATGTTATTTATATCTTTTTTTGCTTTCATTTCTCTATTTGTTTAGGAAATATTTATAATGTTATTTTTATCTTTTTTGTTTTTTTGTCCTTTTTTGTTTAGGAAATATTAATAATTTTCTTTTCATCTATTTTATTTTCTTTTCTCTTTCTTTTTAGGAAATAAAATAGTAAAATAAATATGTATGCATTTTATATAAATAAAGAAAATTTTCTGAAAACAAAAAAAAGTCCTTTCTTATTTTAAGAAAAAAATTATATGTTCAAGAAAAGTACTTTCTAGATTTTAGGAAAAATTTTTCAATTTGATGACAATTTTTTTTGATTTTAGAAAAGTATTTCTGCTTTTCAGAAATTGTTTTCTAAATTTTAGAAAATTCCTTTCTAAAAAATACGGTAAATCGCCATCGACTGAAATCCATGGCGAATTTCTTGATTTAATGGCGATTTCGGGCTGTTTTTTTTTTGAGTGTAGGAAGGAGCTTTGTACTCTGATCCGGATCGGCAATTCTATTATTGCCATGCACGTTAGAAACACGCGCTGAGAAGGATGCAATTCGGTGCGGGATTAAGGCGGACACTGGCCTTGGAGTATTGGATGGAATCGAAGTCATTGTAGAATGGTTGCTTGGATGCAACAGCGTATGATTCCGACTTTGGCAAGTGATACAAGTGTGAGCGCTTTTGCAATCCTGCAATTTATGGCTGCTTGCAAAGCAGTTGGTGCTTAACTGTTTATCTTGGATGTACAGTGGCGGACAAAAGTCTACATACGCCCCCTTTTTTTTTCTCATTTTTAGCTTTTTACAGAAAAAGTAATGATGCCATCTTGTTTTAAATGTTATTATTATTATAACCAAAATTTTTATTCAACAAAAACTTTAAAGTTATAAACAAAAAACCTAAAAATGGCTACATGACAATATTACATAGAACTTTCGAAATTTTTGCTTCACAATTTCTCAAACCTGGTCTATAATACTTATGTACCGGCTTAGTGGTGGTGAAAATAATTGACAAGGAGCATAATACAGCAGCTCACTCACGATAGTGGCTATGCCTAGAATTGTTAGGTTCAGTCTCCTTCGAGGCATAATTTGTACCAAGATGTTTTCAAATTGTGTTCTAATATGGTCTAATACTGAGAAGGAACCATAATACCTTCGACGAAGACCAAATATCCTACTCTCCAGGCGTCAACTGATCCCCACGCCATGACACTCCCACCGAAGTGCTTTTTGGTCCAAATAAGTACTGTGGTGGGATTAAAGTGGGAAAGTCATGGCGTGGGGATCAGCGTAAGACTCGGGAGTAGGATATTTGGTCTTCGTCGAAGGTATTATGGTTCCTTCTCAGTATTAGACCATATTAGAACACAATTTGAAAACATCTTGGTACAAATTATGCCTCGGAACGAGCTGGACCTTCCAACAGGATAACAATTCTAGGCATACGCCACATATCGTGAGGGATTGGCTGCTGTATTATGCTCCTTGTCAATTATTTTCACCACCACTAAGCCGGTACATAAGTATTATAGACCAGGTTTGAGAAATTGTGAAGCAAAAATTTCGAAAGTTCTATGTAAAAAATCGTATGTAGACTTTTGTCAGTGCCATTTTTAGGTTTTTTGTTTATAACTTTTAAAGTTTTTGTTGAATAAGAATGAAATTTTGGTTATAGTATAATAATAACATTTAAAACAAGATGGCATCATTACTTTTTCTGTAAAAGCTAAAGGAGTGGGAAAACTCGAAAAAAGGGGGGCGTATGTAGACTTTTGTCCGCCACTGTAGGCTGAACGATCATTTATCCGCATTTGGAGAAAGCTTGGACATATACGCACGGGGTGTTTTTCTTTTAAACACAGATCGCAGTCTTTGGGTATTGAAAGTTCCCTCGCGGTAAAAGAATTTATTTTGGCAATTCTGCCATTTGATTTTTGTCTTTCGAATGAACTTGGAGTGAATTAGCACACCGGATGCTATCGACGGCCTCTAGAGTTCGATGGCGCTCCGTTAAAAAGGAATCAAACTCGAGCCAAGTAGGAATTTCGGCTTTATTTTGGATGGATTGCTCCCATAATGAGAGCGTCAGCTTTGGATTCTCCCAATTCTCAATGTTGATGCCGGAAAATTGTAAGGAGGATAAGCACCCTTGAATGGTGCCAGCGAAGATAATCTCCCCAGAAAACCTCTGTGTAGATAAGAGGGAGTCCACAGCCATAACATATTGAACTTGACCTTGAGATTTTTGGGAGGAGCCCTGTAGGATTTCGATTTGCTCGAGGATCTGAGCGGCAAACTTTTCGTATACATCGTACGTTTCGTTGAATTTCGCCATGAGCATGGATTTCGTATCTGCGGCACTCTCGCCTGCAGCCACAATGCAATCGGAGCATATGTCATATGATTCCTTGACCTTTTGCCATAAGGAACTGACGTGCTCCCTACGGATTTTGCCGGCGGATAAGGTAGGGCTGGATGCACCTGGAACATTTATGAGGGCCTCAAAATGGATCAGAGTGGCAGCTGTGACAATAAATTTATTTAGAGCGGATATTGCTTGGGATGCCATGTCAAATAATAACTTCTTATAGAGGTGGGTAAAAAAATTAATAAACAATTTGGAATTTAGGAATCAATTGAAAAGTCCGTAAGGATATACGGTCACTGGATTGTGTGGAGGAAGTTTTGTGGAGATTTATTTTATTTTTCGAAATAATAACGAAAATAAATATTAAAGTGTATGCACAAAAAATAATTATTAAATTTTGCAAACAGAAAATATGGTCACAATGGTGCACAGATAGGGAAAAGATATTAATTGCTTTACAAAATTAAAAATTCGGATTTTTGAGAGGTTTTTATTTTAGATTACACTGTGCAGCATTTTTAATGCTTTTTAAATTTACCTCGATGGATGCTATATTTTTGGATTCGTTACGAATTTCCAAGTTAAACTGCGTTTTCAAAAAAAAGTTCCCGACGCAAGGATTCTTAGCAAAAGGACCTCAAAGTTCGAAAAATGCTGAAATTGGCCAACTTTCCGGAGCTCTCAGAGGCAAACGGGTTCATGGTTTGTTAAAGTTTTTTAAAAGATACACTCTTTATCTTTCAAACCCCATACTTATAATAATTTTAGGATTTTTATTAAGGGAGAAACAAATTTTAGAAAACATAGTCAAAAAACATAAAAACATCCAGCTGCGGTCAAAATAGTAGTAGTGTTGCTCTCCTGTGTTTTTAAAGGTTTGTTGTGGTAATTTATCTTCTCCTGCTAATATTGTATTTATTATAATTGTACTATTAAACTAATTGGATAAGAAAAGTGACAACAACAAACTATTAAAAACAGAGGAGGGCAACACTACTACTATTTTGACCGCAGCTGTATGCTTTTATGTTTTTTGACTATGTTTTCTAAAATTTGTTTCTCCCTTAATAAAAATCCTAAAATTATTCGAAGTATGGGGTTTGAAAGATAAAGAGTGTATCTTTTAAAACTTTAACATCGAATCAAACCATGGACCCGTTTGCCTCTGAGAGCTCCGGAAAGTTGGCCAATTTCAGCATTTTTCGAACTTTGAGGTCCTTTTGCTAAGAATCCTTGCGTCGGGGAACTTTTTGGAAAACACAGTTTAAGTTGGGAATTCGTAACGAATCCAAAAATATAGCATCCATCGAGGTAAATTTTTGATGCTGCATAGTGTTATTGTAAGCACTTGACCCACTGTGCGCTGCAGATTGCGTGGAGTTCTGTAGACTTATTACGAAAAGTGGAATAGCTTTAATTTGCAAAATATGTTTGCGGAAATTATTCACTATTGAAACAATTAGCTCGAATATTTATGTAGATGAAGTGGACTGTATTTTTGAACATTTATGTAAAAAATATATGCACTCAGCAGGAAACACAGTAAAATCACAAAAGCTGCCAATTTCGGCGGATCACTTTGACTTCGAAATATTCACTGTGGCTAGATTATATATTTTTAACACTCACTCGGAAAAATTTAGTTTATAGACCACGAATATATATTAGGGTCTTGGAATTTAATTAGCCAGGCAGAGTAGTAGAAGTGGACTGTATTAGAATATTAATGCAAAAATATATACGCGCAGCTGGAACACAGTAAAAAATTGCAGAGTGCTATTTGAACAATTTTAAAAATCTGAAACTTTTACTGTGGCTGGGTTATATCTTTACACACACTTGGAGGTTTTAGGAAGTCATTGAATACGAATATATTTTTTAGAACAAAAAATAGTATAATGGGCGTGTGGAAATGTTTTGTATGTGCACAATGTTGAAACAAATTTGGCACTAAGGATTTGGAAATGTGTAAACAGCAAAATATTAATTTTGAGTGTACGAAACTTCGGGCACGGAAAAAATGGAAAAATTGCCGCTCACAAGCAAAAGGAATTCCAAAATATAAATTAAATGCCGTTGCGTCGGATTTAATCGCTTTTCGATTTAGACAAGAAATCATACAACAAGTTGAACGAAATGGGGTTCTGGAGCGGTTCAAGCCACCGTAGGTGCTGGAGATAATCTTCGGAAAAAACCAGGAGTGCATGTCCAAAGGTCCGGTAGAAGGATCAAATGTTGGGGCGGGGGTGGCTTGATTGTAAAAGGCTGTGATGAGTCCCAGGAAAAGCGGGTGAAATCCGCGTAGAAATATGTATTGAAAATACAGGAGAACTTTCGGGGTTTTGCGCGACTTGCGAAGGGCAGTGGGAGCGAGCGAGATGTGGACATCTGGAAAAAACTGCCGCCCGACACTGCCTTCCGAAATTAAACGCCCTTTTGGCGTTTAACTATGGTAGAGGTTGCGACATTGCCCAACCATACAAGTTATTCGCATCCACATACATTAAGAAGGATGACTTCTTCGAGGAATCATAACCAGACAAATATTTATTATTTGCTTTTGTTTACCTATGACAACACTGAACTAAACGAACTTAAAAACTATTTTCACTAAAACATTTTATTGTTTTTGAAACAGAAATATAGTTCTCTTTATTTATCGGTATTTTTGAAATTTCACCGGGAATGTTTCCTAAATCTTGAATTAATAAATGACAGTCGTATTTCGAAAAATTATGGAAAAATACTGGTCTGAAATGGCTTACTTTATCCAAGTAACATTAAGATTGGGCTGCACCTCTAAAGAGACCAGTGAAATGAGAGTGATCTCTATCTTTATCAGCCCCTAAAACTTTCTGACAAATAGAACAATTGAAGGAATCTTCAAATTTATTTTCGTCATCTAAAGTCATTCTAATAGGAACTATTTTATGTAGATATTTTTCACTTAATTTATTAAAATTAGCTATTAATGAATTTACAAAAGGTGATCCTAAATTTTCTCCTATTTTTAAAACAAATTTATCTAGTCTAGAATCAAAAGCACACTTTATATAATAAGCATATGATATAGGAATATGTTCATTTATATTAATTAATTTAGGGCTCACTTCATGATTTGTCGGTTCCAAGAGACATTCAAAATCCGCGTAGACAACAAATGGAACTTGAAGCTGGTGTTGTACTTGGGTTAATTGTGGTATATTATTCTGGGGGTCCGGCATCTTTGAGACCTTTCCACTGCAGAGCGTATTGTGTTTTAATGCAAGTTCCTCAATAACGGAATAATTTCGGCATGCATTACATATTAATTGTGCCCTTTTTTGATTTCCTCTTTAAGCACTCGTTAGTCTATTAAACGAAAAATATATGAAATTTACTTATTTTGTAATTGAAAAAAGATGAAACTTTCATGAAAGATAAAAATTTACCTTGAAATATTTTGTATACATATATTATGTCCATTTCCATTTTTTTTCAAAATAACAACATATTTATATGAAGAGGTTTTTCCGATTTAAAAAGTGGTCCAATGATTTCCTTCGTATCTTCATTATACCCGAATACATTTAAGCTCATATAGTTATTATGCTTCAAAAAATTATTTATACATTTTGTTTCCAGGGGGATTTCATCACTCAAACGAATTATATCCAAGGATATATTAATGTTATATGCTGAACATATTTCTGATTATTGTACATTTTTTAAGGCAGATAGCAAGATATTGATAATTTTCGTTACGTAGGTTAGGTTAGGTTAACCCAGACGCACAGTGGCGCCTTTTGCCTTTTTTTGGTAATAAATCATAACTTTTGAACCAGTGAAGATAATTGAATGATGTAAACGGCAAATGATAGATAATTGATCCACCTTTCAAATTATTGCTTGAGACAGGGAGTGGGCGTGGCAGAGGCGTACTTACAAATCGGCAAAGTCAGAATTTAAAAACAAATCCATTTTTTTCCAACGAAAAAAAACTTTTTCTAAAAAGTTTTTGTTTTTTTTAGTTTCTTTTTTTATGTTGTAATTTTTAAAAATTATTAAAAAAAAAAAAAAAAATTGGGGTTTTAGTTTCTTTTTTTATGTTTTAATTTTTAAAAACTAAAAAAACCAAAAAAAAAAATTTAAGTTTTTTTAAAAAAATTTTTTTTATATTTCATGTTTTTTGAAATAATGGTCACAATTTAGTAAACTTGGTAAATCCAATAGACCTTACATTTCTGGACTATAATTACTAGATTCTAACTCTGTGACAAGGTTGTGATTCCATGACCTTAAAATACAGTTTGGATTCGCACATACTAAATTCAATGCTTAGGCAGCGTAAGTTGTTTTGAGCTGGCAAAAGTGACTATTTTCGTTTCTGAATTACTTTTAAACGTAATTTTTTACAGTAACATGATGTATACCAACATTTAAGGAATCTCAACGGCTATACAGTTAACAGTGTTAAAAGAAATCGTTGAAACCGTTTTTGAGAAAAATAAAAAAGACTAAAAAAAAACGTTTACAAAAAATTTGTTTTGTGCATATCTTTTTAAATATTACATTTACACAAATTACATACAGAAGGCGCTTAAAGCATTTTAAAATACCTTTCAAACGAGATACAGCACAAGTCTGTAGCTTCAGTAGTTACGTCCTTCCGTATTTTAGCTATTTATAGCTGTTTTTCCGCTAAGCTAGCGGGTTTTTTCCAAAAGTGGTAGAACTAAAGTTTCTTATATCGAGCTGTTGAACATATTATCAAATTTTCAGGACTTTAACACAATGTTTTGAACAAATCTTTCACAAGGTTGCGCCATATGCAATTTCTGGGACCATGACTTTTTTACCTTTTTTGGCTCTTAAAACCGCGGACGCACGCGGACGCAGCTACAACTTTCCTAATATCAAGAAGAAAGTCCAAATATCGTTTTACGGAAGTATAAAAAATATAATATGAAATAATTTTTTTTTATTCTCCATCAAAGTTGGAAAATATGGAAAAAATTGACGTTTCGCAAATAACGCATAACTAAGAGATGCGGCTGGCAAACTGAAATATGTTTTACTTTTTTTACTCTTAACTAACACACCAATCAGTGGAAAAAAGAAGCAAAGCGATTCGATACCTAGTTTTTAAGATATACCCCCCGGAAGTGCGAAAAATTACCTTAAAACTGTGTGTTTTTTTTAAGTGAAAAATTGTTCAACTTTGATTTGATTTTTGATTTTTTTGATTTGAAAAAGGGTTACATATTTGTAATAGTGGATCAATTACCTGTCGATTGGTATGGGTCGCAACTTTCTAGGACAAAGTCGAAAAAGTGATTTATTGCACGTTTTTTGGCCCAAGGCGCCACTGTGAGACGGAGGTTTTCAGTCCATAAGAATCGAGGTATTTTTGGCGAAGGCAAGAAGTTCTCCTGGTTTCCTGCTGGAGGCGTCTCCTAGTGATGCCAGTACTGGGGCACCGAGGCATCTTATTCTCGCTCGTGAGAGAGCCGGGAAATTGCAGATAAGATGTTCCAGGGTTTCGATAGCCCCCGATTCATCGCATTTCCTGCAGGTGCGGTTGTTGAGTATTCCGAGTGTGGTTGCGTGTGATGCGGCCAGACAGTGGCCTGTAAGGATTCCCACTAACAGTCTGCAGTCTTTCCGTGGTAGACGCAGTACATACTGGCTGAGTTTGTGGTTGCGCTCTTTGCACATAGTTCTTGAGATTCGGCAAGTCTTGGTATTCCTCCACCCGCTTTTTGTTCGCGTGTCCGCCGGTTTCTCCAGGGCGCCTTGGAGCGTTCGGAGGGAAACAGCTCTACGCCCTCCTTTGCAAGAACGTCCTTGCTCGCCATTACATTTTTGGAACTGACCGTTGACGACTGCATGGATCTTATCGCCGCTTGGCTGTCCACGAACAAGTTGACCACATCGTGTGGTCGGTTTATATTTTGAGCCACTTCAGCAGCTTTCCTTATGGCGAAGACTTCCGCCTGGAATATGCTGCAGGCGTTGGGTAGCTTAAAATTCAGTCTTATTTCAGGGTCCGTACAGTATAAGCCCGCTCCTACTCCTCCTTCCATCTTGGACCCGACCCATTTTCCAGTCATCTGGGACCATGAACGAGGTTTATTTAACCCCATGTTCTGATCATGCTTCGGCCAATTAAACTATGCCCGAAGCTGTGCGTCGTCATGTTACCTAATGCAACTAGACGTTGTGCTGCCTTTCCTGCAGTCTGTTGTTCGTGGATGTCTATAGGGTCGACTCCTAGGATCGTTTCTAGAGCTTTAGTTGTGGTTGACATCAGCGCCCCCGTCATGCAGACCAACGCCTGCCGCTGAATTCTCCCCATAAGCTCGGTGTTACTTCGTATTTTCAGTGGCTTGCCACCACACTAAGGATCCGTACAGCAGAGTCGGACGCACCACCGAGATGTAGATCCAGTACATCAGAGTGCTGCAAAGCATCTTCTTGGATGCATATAGCGCAATGGTGGCCTTTTTCACCCTTTCCACTACATTGGGTCTCCATGCCAGCTTGCAGTTCAGTACTGTGCCTAGGTACTTGACCTTTTTTTTCGGAGTCAGCCTGGTTGCGTCGATTTTCGGGGGTCCATTTCGGTACCTTGTATCTCTTAGTAAAAAGAATAAGGTCCGTCTTGTCCGCATTGATACTGAGTTCCACCTTTTCCGCCCACTCACATATCTCCCTGAGTGTTGATTCCATTATGGAACTGAGGGTCGATGGACAAACTCCCGTAATAATTATGCCTATTTCGTCCGCATATGCTGTTATTTTTGGGGCTCTCCTCTCGAATCTCTTAATTAGATCGTCAACCACCAAATTCCAAATTCCATAGGCATATGTGCCCCCTTTACCATGGAAGCAGTGCGCCACTCTAAAAGTACCCGCCTGAAGCTAAGCAGGTTTCTTATCCAGAGGCTTATTGCGGTTTGCGTGTTGGTTCTTCTAGGCGGTCCATTATAGCATCCGTCTTGACATTGCTGAATGCTCCGGATATAATGTGTAGGGCTCTCTCAACGGTTCCTATTAGCGAGTGTAGTGCCGTTTCCACAGATTTCCCTTTGGTGTAGGCGTGCTGGTTGGATGACATGAGCCTCCCTACATCATTCCTGATATGTGGATCCAGCAGCTTTTCCAGTGTCTTGAGTATTAAAGAGGTAAGACTTATCGGCCTGTAATCCTTTGGGAGGAAGACAATCCGAGAGGTCCTCCTTCCATAGCCCGCAATGGAGTCTATGGCCCAGTTGATTTTCGTAGTTGTTATGAGATCGTTTGGGGGGCGTCCTTCGCCAGTTGCTATGTCTTGGTGCATGCTGCCGTCCAGGACATCCGTGCATCCTGGGAAGTGCGATTGCATAAATGCTGTTAGGGTCTCTTTACTGCCCTCAGTCCACTATCCATCGTCGCGTTTTAGCTGACTCTGTATGGTATGTTGCTTTGAAAGATGCTTCCGGAGTCTAGCTGTTTCCGGGATATTCTCGATGCTGGAGCAGAAGTTTCTCCACGATCTGCTCTGTGTCCTGCGTGTTTCCTTCTTGTAATCCCTTTTTGGCGATTTTAAAGATTTCTCGGAGGTTATTTCTTTGTTCCATGGTGGCTTGGTCTTCTTCCTTGTTCTTGAAGTCGGGCATGATGCGTGATACGCCTCCAGAAATTCCTTGGACAGGGTCTCTAGGGACTCGGATTTTACTACGCCTGGGCTAGTCGCGAGTTTCGAGGTCACTGTCCTTTTAAACTTTTCCCAGTTCGTATTCCGGGGGTTTCTATAGACAGCTACCTTTGTAGTGCTTTTAAAATCATATCTGAACTGAATATACCTATGGTCCGAAAAGGATGGCGTATTAAGGACCCTCCATTCGGAGACCAAAGTACTCTGTCCCTTTACAAGTGTTATATCTAGCACGTTTGGCGAGGTGGGACCTAAGAAGTTGTGTTCCTACCCCACGTCTGCTATATATAGATTAGTAGATAGAATAAAGTCTAAGAGTGACTCACCTCTGTTGTTGATGTCTGAGCTTGCCCACAAGCTGTGGTGTGCATTGGCATCTGCCCCAATGAGGAGTTGGTCATCCTTGCCTAGCTCCACCAAGCTGCTCAGCTCGTCTGGTGGCGCCGGTCTGTCGAGTGCCATGTAGCAGGAGGCTACTAAGAGGTGCTGCTCCTCGCTTTCTGGCATCACCGCAGTCAAGTCGTCAGAGCTATAATGAGGCATAAGGTTAGCATGGATACCCTTCTGCACAAGTACGGCGCTTCTGTTCCTGCTTACCGTTGGTGAGTAGATTGTATTGTAGTTTGAGGACCTTAGTCCGGCCACGATATTGCCCGAGGCAATCCATGGCTCTTGAACCAAGGCTGCAGTATCTTCAGTGTCATGGGTGGCTGGCTTATCTCCACTCGAAGGGTTGTCTATTACAGTCAGATCACTGTTCTCTTCGTCTTCCGAGTCGTCCAGAGCAAGTTCCTGGGCGGCATCCACGATGGCTTCCAGACCTAGGTCCTTCTCCACCTTGGCTGCCTGCAGGATTTGTGCGCCTTTGTCGTCGGGGTGTCGCTTCTTGAGGCGCAGGTAGACACTACCCATGCCCCACGCCATCTTCCCGAATCTTGGGTACAGCAGATCTGGATTTGTGCGCCTTTGTCGTCGGGGTGTCGCTTCTGGAGGCGCAGGTAGACACTACCCATGCCCCACGCCATCTTCCCGAATCTTGGGTACAGCAGATCCTCCGTCTCCTTGTTGATTTGGAGAACCACACTTTGGCACCCCTCGTTGGGAAGTGGCCGGCCATGTGCAGAATCTTCCAATTCGCCGTTGGGACGTCTGGATTCTGCCGTTGAAGCAGCTTCAGCGATCAGCGTCCGATTACTTTGGATTGCGATGGGGAAGAGCACTTTCGCCTTTGGTATGGATGGGATTAATTCCCTGTCCACAATCTTTAGCTTGGCGGACCGTTTGCGTCAGCCACTTCCTGGTCGGATCGTCGTTACACTTCAGGACCATCGAATGTGGGCATGGGGGCTGTGGGTGCTTCTTCCATCCGTGCAAAGAGAGACTCAATCAGTCGCGCATGGACGATCTTCCAGCGCGCCTCCGTCATCTTCCCATTTTCGTCACTCCTGTCAATGAGTACCTCGATCAGGTGTCGATTGACTACTTCACTGACCTTAGCCTTCTTGTTGGGCTTCTTTGCTACTTTGGGTGGCGGAGGCCCTGTCTTCTTGGGCCCGCGCTTCCGCTTGCTCACCGGAATGTCCTTGGCGGCACTCTCGTGTGAGGGTTGCCTTTTTGTAGCCTATGGCTACCTGCAAGCTAATTATTAAAAACCATTTCTGCAAATTAGCCAACACCAATTGGCAAAACACACCGCAGTGCCGAATCTCTCACCAGACATGGCCTGCCATAAACAATAAGAAAACATCAGAACTACTTAATTTCAGCCGCACTGAGTGCGGCATGCTAATTCGAGTACTCACAGGCCACTGGCTCGTTGGCGCACACGCCGGCAGGCTAAAAGCCCCAAAAAATGATTTTTGTAGAAGCTGCAGGGATGAGGAAGAAGAGGAAACGGTGGAACACCTACTCTGTTCATGCCCAGCCCAGACTGAAACACTTAGGATATCCTTTCATAAATGACCTGACCGAAATATCGCAGATTAATCTGAAGAGTATAAGCTCTTTTATTAAATCCTCCGGATGGGGGACTTGCTGATCGACCAACCTACAGGCTGACTCTTAACGGATAGGGGACCCAAAAATAGAGATCATACGGTATCACAATGGACCCACAGAGGTCTAAGTGTGCCAGGCTATAGCCTGGCAGCCGTCCTAACCTAACCTAACCTAACCATCTCCTCCACCTTGTTGGCAACTCCGCCCGTCGACGCCATCGCGGGTTTGCTTGCAAAGTGCAGCCTTCCTTCCTCAATCCTTTGCTCTCCCCAGGCTAGCTTTTCCTTCTCCTTCTGGGAAAGGTTCGCTTTGTCCTGGAGCCGGCTCTTGTTCTTAAGGGCTGCCTTGTATTGCGCCTTAGCCTTCATGACCTCCCTTGTACGCTTCGGACCTTCCCTACGCGTGGGAGTTGGAACCTGGTACAGGCAAGCGGGTATGGCTTGTTTCGGCTTCGTGTAGGGCAGGACCAGCGACAATGCAGTGACCATTTCCCAGCCGGCACCCTCTTGGAGGGTTCAACTGGAGGGTTTTCGCCAGCCGTTACGTACGTTAAT
The DNA here is from genome assembly GCA_037075285.1 of Drosophila lutescens. Classification (NCBI taxonomy): domain Eukaryota; kingdom Metazoa; phylum Arthropoda; class Insecta; order Diptera; family Drosophilidae; genus Drosophila; species Drosophila lutescens. The sequence goes on along the minus strand of JBAMCF010000002.1, from coordinate 42,021 downwards.
CATTGCTTTATTCAAATGAAGAAATCGAGGTGTGGGTATGAATGACGAACCAGCCATCGGTATATAATGATTCACATTCATTTCCAAGCGAACAATTTTTAGTAGCGAGCATCCACTATCTCTCTCTTGAAAATCTTGAGTTTTTAAAACTATTTCCATTGTATGTTCATGGAATAAATTTTTTAGATCAGAATCTGTATTCATGATTGTCATTTTACTTTGAAAGCTTTTTAGCTCAATTTCTTCAGATTCACCTTTAAAAAGTATATACTCTGCAAACAGCTCAAAGTTTTTTTTTGCTGAAGTATAACTTTCTAATAATGTACTGAGATGCGTTAGCAGTAATAATCCTGCTTACTTCATGAAATTTCCGGGTAAAATCAATTCCGTCCCATAATTTACATACATGTAATATTGTATTCTTTCATTGAATCCCTTGGAAATTTTCTTGACTCGTCCATCAAGGGGTTGAATTGCATTTCGCTTATGCAACTCCGAAAGAACATGGTTTGCCCACTTGTTCTGTGCTAGAAAACACTGGCACGATTCGCAAAACTTCTCTTGGGTATTCATTTTCAGTTTATTTTTTTTATATCAATATACTTTCACTTGAATTGTACTTAAAGTAGCAGACGATCCCACTTCAAAAATATGTTTGGTAGACTAACTATAATTCTTGATCATTTGTTTTTGAAGTGGGCGTGTACAATAATATATTGGGTTGGCAAGAAAGTCATGTCGTTTTTTTTTAATATTTTCAAAGATGATTTATTTATATCAGGACTTATAATTAATCAATTATGTTTTGGCCGTTTTGTTCGACCACTAATGACCATCTCTCGGGCAGCTGCATAATTCCGCGCTCGAAGAACTTTTGGTCTTTTCCAGCAAAGAATCGAGACAAGTGGTTTTCGACAGCCTCATCTGAATCAAAGTTTTTACCATTCAAAGAGTTTTGAAGAGAGCGAAACAAATGGTAATCTGAAGGTGCTAAGTCCGGACTATAAGGTGGATGTGGTAGCACTTCCCAATTCAGCTCCGTTAATTTTTGCCGAGTGACCTTGCGATTAGCTAGTGCCGGCTCCTTTTCTTTAATTTTTTCCGCTAAATTGGATAGCTGGCGACAGTATCCATCTGAATTGATGGTTTCATTCCGTCCCAGCAGCTCAAAGTGCACTACACCCTTCACTACACCAAACAGACAGCATAACTTTCCTCTGATAGATATCGGCCTTTGATGTGGCTTGGGCTGGCTCATCTTTCTTGCTCCATGATCTTTTTCATTGGACATTATTGTAAACAACCCACTTTTCGTTGCCAGTAATGATCCGCTTCAAAAAAGGATCGTTTTTAATCCGTTGCAGCAGAGAATGGCAGATATTGATACGCTTAGTTAGGTGAATTTCCTTTAAGTTATGCGGAACCCAAACATCGAGCTTCTTTACGTAGCCAAGTTTCTTCAAATGGTTTTCAACCGTTGCACAGTGGTCGCTGCCATAGGCCAAAAATCAAAAAATTGATTTTGAGATATTCCAGCGAAAACCGGTTCTACGATCAGCTGATTGTCCAAGCTTTACGACACAATAGTTTTTTTTTTGGAATTACTAACGGGACTTTCCAACACTGGAATGAAAAGTGCGAGAACGTGCTTACTTACTTTCAAATTGTCAACAGTGAAGTGCAACGAAGTGAATTAAAAAAATTCGAATAAATTATAAAGCACGGTTTAACCCCAATCAAATATAATGGACATTTTTCATAACGGTATATACTTTGTTTATACAGATACTTGAATTAATAACTTGTGCTGTGTTTTGTGTAAATAAGTGGTAAAACGTGCGTCCTATTTAGTTCGTAAATGTTGTGCGTTACAATGTTTTAGGTAAAGTTTTAAGTGCTTTCCCCCGGTTTTCCTCCAATGATGTTTATATCATGTTTTTTATTAATATTTCAAGATTATAAAAATGTTTTGTTCAGCTGCCGAAACTTGCCGATGCACTTGTGCCATTAAAAAATGCAACCTTACCTCAATTATTTTAGGAGCTCTTTCTAGGAGGAAGCACTTTATTGTTCTGTGTCTGTGTGTGCTTAGTTGTGGTTGTAGTTTGTTTTTGATTTGTGTTTTATGTTTTTTAGATTATTTTGTCGTTTTATTAATGTTTTCTTTCATTAGGAACAAATACCTACTACCAGTATTCTCGAAAGCATGTTTTTAGCATTTGGCAGAATGAATGCGGCACTCAACCCCAAAGAATTAAAAATGTACTGGATACTTTAATTGAGGGTCTTAAAAACTCAGGATATGAGCTGGATGTGGAGGAATTAAAAAAACAAATATCCTTCATTTGTTATAAGATGGATAAGGTGGGCGTGGGAAATGGAGTGAGTAATCACTCCCATACTTTTATATTACAGTTCCAAGTTTAAAAATAACTTACATTAAAAAGTTAAGCCTATTATGATTACAAGAAATGAATTTATGACTTCTGTCTCATGTGAACGCATCCACTGAGAAAATAGTTCCTATGGAAGCTATAGGATATAGTGGTACGATCTGGCCAATTTTTGTAACATATATTTATAATATTTTTTTAGATTTTTGGTAAAAGTTTCATAACGATAGCACTTCTAGAAGTAATTATGAGCTTCTCTGACATCTCCCGCCGGTTTTCATCCAGCAAAGCCTGAATTTGTTCGTCAAAAACGGCCGATGGTCGACCAGAACGTGGGACGTCTTTAACTCCAAAATCTCCAAGCCTGAATTTGGCAAACCAGCGCTGCCATTGGCGATCACTCATGGCATCTTTACCTAACACTCCGCACAATTTTTCGCGAGCTTCAACGCTTTTTTTCCTTTTCGGAAATAAAAAAGGAAAATATGCCGAAAATTCTCACTTTGATCCTCCATGTTTAATTTGCTATAGCTTCCACAAATGTTATCGAATAAATACCAAATTTTCATCGATAGAACCTAAGACAATAAGCTTTAAAACGATACTAAAAAGTGTGACCCTGGTGCTCGATTAGTCGTAAATAAATTAGATTAAAAACTATTACTAAAAAAACGACATGACTTTCTTGCCCACCCAATAGAATTTGAGAGATATATATTATGGGGAGGTGGTGGGTGGGTGGCTGTGGCTGGTGTTTTTACAACCTTAAAGTTTTTTCAAAAAATTAAAAAAACCGAAATTCTATTTGCGCATAAGCAGTATATATTACAATTTTCAGGACCCTATCTTTAAAACTAGAGTTTATGCAAAAAAAACGGGCTTTTTTCACACTGTGGTGTGGTCAAAACAACCAGTGCTGCATTCACTTTATCACTTTCACTTGAATTGTACTTGAAGTAACAGATGATCCCACTTCAAAAATATTTTTGGTAGACTAACTATTATTCTTGATCATTTGTTTTTGAAGTGGACATATAGAATAATATAGAATTTGGGAGTAATCTATTTTACATTTTTAAAGCCGAAAACAATATAGATATTATCTATTAGATAATTCCTGTCAGTTGGAATGACTATCAAATAGTTAGAAGAGATGAGAAGTAATGATTTTTTAATATATTTGATACAAGTGTAACCAATAGTATGCGATCACCTCAAAAAAGGAGACACAAAATCACAGAGTAAGGGAGGGAAACTGGTCAAAAAAGTTTCAAAAAATTTTGGAAAAAACACTGATTTTTATTTGTTGAATTTAAAGTAAGGAGATCTCAGGGTAATAGAAGAAGATCAAAACAATTTTTATATAAATTTGGTAAACATATTTAAAATTCTAAGACGAGATTGTTGACTTAGATAGAAATCATGTATTCCGATCAAATCAAGAATTTTCTGAAAGATTTTGACGGAATTCTGTTCAACGCACATTGAACATTCATACAAACATCAAAACTTTTTGAAATTGATGGAGATAATATGCTAATATCGATTCATTGAAGTCATATAGCTACCTGCGTGTGGATCAATGATGCAACCATCGAATTATAAAGAGGATGCTCTAAGCATTATTGATATATATTATAATCTAGAGAAAAGAATGAAAAAATAATAAATAAAATAGTAAAACATGTTCAGACTATCAAAATAAAAGAACATATGGATCGTTCCATTTCAACCCTTTTTTTTTTTTGTTTGTGGGCCGTACCACATTGGTTGCAAAGCCCCTTGCTTCCCATATTTTACCTCATACCTATTTGGTCAATGTTACCACTCTGTCGCCGTATATTCGCGTTGAAAAGAAAACACAAAATCATTTTTATCCTGCGGACGGAAGACACAATTGGCATGGTTCAAAAGCAGAAAAATCTGGCTTTCCATGTGTTGATGAACGGATTGCATCCATAATTTGAATTTGAATTTTTTGTTAGTTTGTCATGCGAAATACTAGCTTCGCCTATTTAGTATTTTTAAGTAATTTCTGTGCTGCGTCACACTATGAGATTGTTTGGTTTTCTAAGTTAAGTAATAAGACTACAGCGGAACATGTCGGTTCAATAAAGCTTAACACAAAATAAACAGTCCATTCAAGTCGGAAATAAACCGTGTTTATTCATCACCACCATGGCCGATTACGAGAAAAAGTATGTATTTTATTAGACCGTAGATGGCCAAGCGATGGCGTTTTTAATGTCTAAAAGTAGGATTTGTGCTACAAATTAAACACCGACTTTTTATTTGGAGTTAATATTGCAGGTACCGAGAATGGAGAATGGATTCATAGCGGGATCATGGTCTCAACCCCTATTATGGCACGTGTTAGACCTAGCCTGGGCATTGGCGTGAGGTCCACGATCTTATCAATGAGCGCGCGCCTTGAAGCTTGTGCATGTTGTGGTAGGGTACTGTTACAGGTGCGCATGTTCGGGTACCTCTTGTGCGAGTCCTTTATATGACATCTTTATGAGTCATTTGTGGAAAGGAAAGAATCGTAAAATCAATTTAACACGTTCTGGGGCGAAAAGTAAAATAGGTGTTTGAAAATATTTCCATATCTGAGAATCATTAACTAGAGAGATTTATTTTATTACGGTTACTTTGAACTCTTATTTAGTCTTGCAATCACAGACTTTAAAATTTCCTTAAAAATGTTTTTGCGCTAATTTTTGTGAAAAAATTAGAAATAATTTGTTCCTGCTATTCTTGTTTTAGGCATAAAAGCTTGTTCATATGTGTCGCGAATTGAACGAGTGCAAAGAAAAAATTTGTTTTTTTAATTACGGATGCGACATTAAAAATATTTCAAAACGAACTTAATAAAAACCTTTAATACATTAATTTTACAGAAGATTTAATGTTTTAACGATAGAATTTTCCCTAAACTAATATGAAGGATTCGTTGCTTGAGCTTGAGACTTCCACAGAAGGCATAGCAATATTACGAAAACACTACAAAATGTTGCTGAGATATACAGTATGTAGATGTGCCGCAATCTTGGATGCAATCCTTGCTTTTGCCGTGTAGTTAATAATTCAAAACTCAAACATTTCAAGTTATTCTTTCTCCATGTCTTTCCTCTTGAGATGATACAATGAGCTTAATGACTACCGATAAGAACATACGGATACATCGATACCGAATAATTCAATTAACACTAAATGTCGTGATTATGTCCTAAAGTAGGATAACGGCGCCAACAGTATGTGTTGCTCGTGTTTCAAAGCGGCATATCTTCACACAATAAAAAAAACTATGTAAAAAATTGTCTCACAGTCCGCAACCACAATAAATTTTCAATTCTACCAAGTAAATAGGTGTGTCTTTGCTAATTGCGTGTATTTGTTGTTGTGAAAGTAACTATTTAATTAGTAGAATTGACAATTTTTGTGGTTGGGGACTGTTTGAAAATTATAACAGTTGATTTTAACAAGTTTTTATACCCGTTACTCGTAGAGTAAAAGGGTATATTGTATTCGTGCAAAAGTATGTAACAGCTAGAAGGAAGCGTTTCCGACCCCATAAAGTATATATATTCTTGATCAGGATCACTAGCCGAGTCGATCTAGCCATGTCCGTCTGTCCGTCTGTCCGTCTGTCTGTCTGTCTGTCTGTCCGTCTGTCCGTATGAACGCTGAGATCTCGGAAACTATAAAAGCTAGAAGATTGGCATTTTGCATACAGATTCTAGGAGTTCCTACGCAGCGCAAGTTTGTTTCAAAAAGGTGCCACGCCCCCTCTAACGCCCACAATCGCTTATATACGATTTTAAAAATTTCAATATTTCGGAAAAGTAAAAATGCAGTTTTATTGTGTTTATCAATACCTATCGAAATGTAGAAGAAATTTTTCAAATCGGACCATTCGTTAAAAAGTTATGCGTGTTCAAAGTTTCTATCTCGATCTCCCTCGCACTCCCTTTACCTGAGTAACGGGTATCTGATTGTCGGGGCACCCGACTATAGCGTTCTCTCTTGTTTTTCTGTGCGTTCGTGTAAAAATTAATTTGGAAGGAAATGTAATTGATGTACAACATATAGATACCAATGCTATTTTGAAAACTAAATAGAACATTTTCCGCCTAAGTTTAATTTTTGGGGCTTGTTTGTATAATGTTTTTTGAAAATATCCTATCATTTAATATCCGCCTTTTTTTTTGAACAGATGATTAAATTTCTTTGGAAACGACATGGGATGTAATAGAGCTCAAATAAAGTGTTCTTGGAAAAGTAAAATTATATTTATTGGGATTAAAAAAAATTTGATTGAAATTGGGTTTGCCTTTTTGTATGTTTTTTCAAACGCCTTGTTATTGTTCTCATGTGCACTATGAAGAAAAAGTCAATTTTTTTTGGCAAAAACGCAAATAATAAAAGTTACTAATTTAAAAAAAAAATATTTTATTTGTAATACTAAAATGGTTAAACTTATTAGATCAATTTTCAAAAAAAATTGTACACGCCACCGATAACTTGTTGTAGCCGATCAAAGTCTATCAATAAACTTGCTCATCTCGAAGAAAAAAGCGAGCTAATTTTTTTTTTTTTTTTTTTTTGGACGTTGCACAGTGGCGCCTTTTGACTTTTTTTTGGTAATAAATCATAACTTTTGAACCAGTGAAGATAATTGAATTTTGTAAACGGCAAATGATAGATAATTGATCCACCTTTAAAATTATTGAGAGGAGTGGGCGTGGCATAGGCGTACTTACAAATCGGAAAAGTCAGCATTTAAAAACAAATCCATTTTTCCGACAAAAAAAAAATTTTTAAAAAGTTTTTGTTTTTTTAGTTTTTTGTTTTTCATGTTGTAATTTTTAAAAATTATTTAAAAAAAACACAAAATTGGGGTTTTAAAAAAAAATTTATTTATTTTTTAAAAGTTGATGTTTTGTTTAGTTTCTTTTTATATGTTTTAATTTTTAAGAACTAAAAAAACAACCAAAATTTAAGTTTAAAAAAAAATAATGTTTATATTTTCATGTTTTTTTAAATAATGGTCACAATTTGGTAAACTTGGTAAATCCATTAGACTTAACATTTCTGGACTATAATTACTTGATTCTAACTCGATTCTTGACTTAACATGCCGCAATGAGGAAATTAGAGGATCAGAAGAGGCAGCCAACATATTAAAGAGATCCTCATTTTCCTTCAATCTTGATGCCTTAAATGTATTCAGCAATCTGTGTTTTAGCGCTTCTTCGGAAAGCTCTTCAATTGGCGAACACTGGTATTCGATTATTTCTTTTCCTTGTGCGTTTCTGACAATCCTCCATACTTTTAGATGGATTCTTCCACGACCTGTTGATGTGGTGGGCTCTTCCTCGGCCGTTCATATAATTTTGAGTTGTTTAAAGCCATTTTACTAAAAAAAAAAAAAGTAGAATACAAAGAACGTGTCTCGTCAACAATGCAATATATAGTGTGAGGTATTACCTTATAGGTACAAACAGGTAAAGAGTTTATCAAACGCCTTAAAAAGTGAAACCCCAACCTTAGGTAGAATTACGCAATTTTAGTATTTTGCAGGTCTTCCAATGAAATTCCAGCCTACCTGTGGAGACTGCAAGCTTATATTTTTCTGTCAATTAATTCCTACATGTATGCACCTGCTAAATCAGAGAACAATTATATGTTGTTTTGATTCTACATACTACTATATGTACCTGTACATGTATACCTGCATAATTTACCTTTGCATACTACCTGAAGGTAACGCCTCGGTTTTTCAATATTTTTGATAACTAATTGCCAGGCAAAACATATAAAAATTGTAAAATAAAATCCCCATTTGACAATCAATAATAACATAAAAAACGTTTCCCATGAATAGAGATGGTCATTTCACAAGGTAGCGCCATATGCAATTTCTTGGACCATGACTTTTTTCCCTTTTTTGGCTCTTAAAACCGCGGACGCAGGCGGACGCAGCTACAACTTTCGTAATATCAAGAAGAAAGTCCAAATAACGTTTTAGGGAAGTATAAAAAAAATAGTATTAAATAGTTTTTTTTTATTTTCCATCAAAGTTGAAAAATATGGAAAAAATGGACGTTTCGCAAATAACTCATAACTAAGAGATGCGCATGGCAAACTGCAATATGTTTTACTTTTTTTACTCTTAACTAACACACCAATCCGTGGAAAAAAGAAGCAAAGCGATTCGATACCTAGTTTTTAAGAAAAACCCCCCGGAAGTGCGAAAATTTACCTAAAAACGGTGTGTTTTTTTTAAGTGAAAAATTGTTCAACTTTGAAAATTCATATCTTTTACAAAAATTTTTTGATTTGAAAAAGGGTTACATATTTGTAATAGTGGATCAATTACCTGTCGATTGGTATGGGTCACAACTTTCTAGGACAAAGTCGAAAAAGTGATTTATTGCACGTTTTTTGGCCCAAGGCGCCACTGTGCGTTGATGCACTATGGTCAGTACAAACAAGTGGCCCTTACGACACCAAGCAAAGCTTGTTACGCGCGGAGCCCTAAACCGTTTTGGGCAAGTAAGCGGAATCGCGGACATTGAAAAATACGATCTAGCAATAGACAGTTTAAAATACATGCTTACAAAGAATTTACAAATTATTTGAAGACAGAAAATACATAAGTTTATTATAATTAGTAGCATTAGGGGTATCAAACAGTAAGACGTGACACAGTGAATTATAGTCGTCACACAGAACACCAAAAGGATCATGCAGGGCATAATTAGATCTACATATTGGCAGGGCCAACGGACGAAAACGGCGAACTGTTCTACAGGGTACATTCCAGTTAAGTGGACTAAGAAGGAAAGGGGAGTCGACATCACCATTAATAAGTTTGTGTAAGAACATAACTCCATGACACTTTCTACGATGGTAGAGGGTTGGTAAGTCGAGCAGGCGCAACCTCGCAAGATAAGAGGGCAATCGACTACCTGTGCCCCAGTTTAATCCTCTCAGAGCAAATAAAAGGAATTGTTTTTGAACAGACTCTAACATATTTTGGTAACAGCTAATTTGAGGAGACCATATACAAGAGCAATATTCCATAGACGGACGAACATGAGAAACATACAAAAGCTTTGTTGTGTAAGGATCATCGAACTCCCTTGACCAACGTTTCATAAATGCAAGAAGACTTCTGGCTTTATTAGATATAGTAGATATATGGTCTTTAAAACTAAGTTTATGATAAAATAAAACGCCAAGATCCTGAACCGAAAAAATTTGTTCAAGGGCGTTATTTCCAATAGAATAAGAATACAGAGATGGATTACAACGATAAAAGGTCATAAAGTTACATTTAGAATAGTTTAAATTTAACATGTTTATCTTGCACCACGTATACAAAAAATCAAGATCTAATTGAAGGTCATTATGTGAGCTAGGTAAACACATGGACAAACATAGCTTGACATCATCTCCATACATTAATACGGTAGATGAGTTTATAACATTAGGTAGATCATTAATCATTAAGCCAAAGAGTAAAGGACCCAGGTGGCTACCCTGTGGCACTCCAGAAGTAACATTAATTATTTTGGAAATTCTATTGTTAAAACAGACCATTTGAGTTCTATTAGAAAGGTAGGAAAGTATCCAGTCAAGTGGTTTGGAGAAAACCCTAAAATGGGCAAATTAATAAATAAGAAGTTTATGGTTCACAGAATCAAAAGCTTTAGAAAAATCGGTATAAATCACATCAGTTTGATGATGTGTCAGGAAGCCTCTAGTAATTAAAGATGTAAATTCTAGTAGGTTTGTAGAAGTAGAGCGACGTCTAGTGAAGTCATGTTGACACGGTGAAATAATAGACCGGCAATGATGCTGCAACTGACAGGTAATAATTTTTTCGAAAAGTTTAGGAATTGCACTGAGTTTAGCAATACCACGATAATTTGAGATATCGGACTTGCTCCCTTTTTTAAACAATGGAACAATAAACGATTCCTTCCATATGGATGGAAATCTTCCTTGACTTAGCGACAAATTAAATATTAATGTTAAGGGAAAAGCTAGATAGGACGAACAATTCCTCAGTATACAACTTGGAATTTTGTCAGGACCCGGCGAAAAAGAGAGCTTAAGAGTATCAAGACTCTGAAGAACATCAGATACATTAATCACTGGTTTGAAGCTAGAATTCAAATGAGGTAGAGGGTATGGATAATCTATATTAGTAACACTATTGCATTCTGTATATGTCGATTGAAAAAAATCTGCGAATAAGTTGGAAATATCATTGTCATCAGATGCTACATTATTATTGAGAAAAAGAGAAGGAGGGAAGCAGTTAGATTTCCGTTTAGAATTGACAAAAGAAAAAAAAAGTTTAGGATTGCTTTTGAAATCACGCTTACAACGAGACAGGTAATTTTTATAACAGGAAGAATTGTACTGAATAAATTCCGCCTTGGCCGAACTATATTTAGCAAAGTCTGTCTGCAAGCCGGATATTTTAAACCGTTTAAAGAGTCTAGTTTTTTTATTCTTTAGATAAGAAAGTTGCCGGGTAAATAATGGAGAGCTGTAAGAATTCTTCATGGAGGCAAGAGGGATATGTACATCAAATAGACGGTAAAGGACTTCATAAAAGTACCCAACCGCATCATCAACAGGAAGGTCAACTAGATAGGACCAGCTTACTGTAGATAAAGATTCCACTAGTTTAGCGTAATCAGTCCTTCTAAAATGTTAACTGCGCTGTTCATTTATAACAGTCCTAGGGCTATTAAAAATCCATTAAAACAGAGCTGAAGGGTAGGATGATAACAATCTTCAGGTAAAGATAGTAGCGGAATACGACTAATTTCAGCATCGCTACTATCAAAAACAAAGATTAAGTCAAGAAGACGCCCAATATGATTGGGAATCCTGTTAACTTGCTGCAAAGATAGTTCAACTAGACCATCAATAAACTCATGTTGCATCCTAGGAATCATTGCCAATGAGTCATTACTCTCCAGCCAAGAAATATTGGGAAGATTAAAGTCACCGAGCACAATAAGTTAGTCAGTTTCAGCAAGCAACAAGGAGATAGACTGTATGGCGGACAGGTGCAATAGATACACGTTAAATTCAGAGCCAGGGGGTATATAGGAGCAAGTTAGAAAAATATTAGTTTTTGGGAAAGATATTTTTACGGAAATAAATTCAATACAAGATGATTCAGAAATATCAACGAGCTCAGAAGTTAAATTGGATTTGACTCCAATAAGAACGCCTCCACCTCTATGGGTCAGACGATCCTTCCGATAAACAAAAAGTTATTAGAGAAAATCTCACTATCATGTACGGATTGGTTAAGCCAGGTCTCAGTGAATACTATAACATTGGCTTCAAAAATTGAGCTGTTTTTATGAAGCATAGAAAGCTTACTAAGGAGCCCCCGAACATTCTCATAGTGAATTAGGAAATTTAGTTTTTTGAATTTAAAGCAGAGTTTGTTGTGAACGAGGAAGTCGTGGAAAGGGAGCTATTTTTTTTTTATACTCATGAACAATTATATTAGCAGGCCAGAAATTGGGGTCAAGAAGTTTGGGGAACAGTCCATCCGGAACAAGTATTTTAAATGAAGAGTAATATCTTATCTGTTTAAAATTAAATTTCGTGATGTCAATACTATTTTGATTGGGAAGGGTGAGGTTTGTGACAATATGATGCATCACGTCATTTACTGTTAGTGCTGCATTCAACCTGGACACAAAAATCGATTTCCTAGGTATCATAACAGTGAGTGGTACCGGAGAAGAGAGAGCCGGGCTATGGCTTCCTAGGGATCATGCTAGAAAGTGAGACAGGAGGAGGTGCAAGGGTATTAGCTAGAGGGAGTACGAGGTGCGGCAGAGCCCCCGAAGTGGCAACAGCCGGCGACCGGTTAGTAGGCCCTAAAGACTCAGGCGAAACTACGTTCAGCGAATCTGGCCGAGATTGCACCCTGGCATCGGTCGTTGATGACTCGTTCCCATTGGGATCGTCCTCATCGCACGACACATAGCTTGCAGTGGGGCTGGGAAGAGAGAGGTTGCTCGAGAGATCTGGAACATGTAAAGAGACATTAGGCAGTGTAGGACTACGATTTATATTCAATGATACTTGATTAAGAAGAATCCGACCTTTAAAGTTGGAGTCGAAAACATTAAATCGACTTAATAAGTCCGTAAATCCAGCACGTAAAGCTTGGAACTCCAACTCCGTTTGCCTCATAAGTGCACTAATATCAATTTTGATATGTAGGCATGTAGGGCACGTCCAGTCTAGGTTGGCATTAGACCTAGTACGATCCGCAATTTGGGCCGCACTATGCCCAAAGTCAACACATTTAGCGTGCGCAATGTTCTCACATAACCAGCAATTAACAATCGGCTGCCGATAAGTGATTTTGCCAGTAAATTGGCAACCAACAACACAGCAAGCAGACATTGTTTACAAGTTAAAGTAAGATAAAAAATGTAGAATGTAGAATGTAGAGAAATGTAAACAGAAAGCTTTAGACGAGTGCCAACAAACAGCTGTGTGGCTATGAGGGCGCCGAGGAAAGAAAGAGCGCGATAAGAGGAAAGAAAGAGCACGATATGACCAAATCAGCAAAGAACCGTTAACTCGAAAATGAGAGTCGGTGACTGAAGTTGGGAGATGAGCAGAGCAAACGGTGCGAGAGAGCGCCAAAAACGACAATGTAAATAAAAAACAACAACAATGCACAATGCACTCGCGTCGTTAACTATTTTTCAATATCTTTATAAAGACGATGGTTTTAACACAATTCAGTAATTTGCATTCAAACGGCGGGCTCAACCGAGTTGAGAATGAAAACTTTAGGAATATAAAAATCAAAAATTTCGACACTAAGCGAATGAGTCCGTTGACAGGCTTGCGACTAACTCGATGTGTATGGCCTTGACAACAAAGCAAAAGAACACAGCTATATACGCCTTGCTAGGTGGCTTGCCACGAATTCGCATGTAAATGTTTACTGGGCCGCAAAAATCAGTTTCGCATTTTGAGAATGGTCTCGAGGGGATAAGCCGATCCTTGGGAAATTGACCCATGATTTGGTTGAGTAAAACCGGGCGATATCGTACGCAGTGTACGCACAAACGTATGATTCGGCGAGGAACATTCCTGGCGTTGACGATCCAAAACTGTAATCTGCTTAGGGCCACAAGCGTTTTTGGACCAGCATGGAAGTTTTTTAGATGAACGTACCGCATGTATTGGTCTACAAAGTGATCGTTGTTTGGCAACAAGATTTGATGTTTTTGGCTGTCAGGAACATCAGCGTGTTCTAAACGTCTTCCTACCTTGATCAGCTCAAAATTATCGCACCTTTGGAGGAAAAGGCCAAGATTTTTGAGATTGCTTCGAATATGCTTGCCGCTTTGCAGCAGGTTAAATTCCTCGTTGAAGTACTTCTTTTGTAAATTCCAAGCAATACAATGCATCGCGCGTTCATCTGCGGACGGTAATAAGCTATTGGCTACTTTACGCTGTCTGGAAGAATCGGCAAATCGAAGCATCCAGGCGACAACTGATAAGCAACGGGTGTGGGAGCTAATCTTGTAGACGCCACCTTCCAGAAGTTGGTTTGAGATGGTTGATATTGCGAATGCTGTTTTCCGGGATTCCATGTTTACAATTTCTACATCCGGCTCCTCTCGTTTGTCTGCTGGCCAAGTCCGTCAGCAAGCCAGAAATTTTGAACCGTTTAAAAAGTCTGTTTTTTTTATTTTTAAGATAGGATAGTTGACGAGTAAACCATGGAGAGCTATATGAATTTTTCAAGGAGGAAAGAGGGACATGTACATCAAATAGACGGTAAAGGACTTTATAAAAATACCCAACTGCATCATCAACAGGAAGGTTAACAAGATAGGACCAATTAATTGTCGATAAAGATTCAACTAGTTTAGCATAGTCAGTCTTTTTAAAACACAAACTAGGATGTGCGTTTATTGCAGTCCTAGGAGCATTAAAAAATCCATTTATACAAAGCTGAAGGGTAGGATGATGACAATCATCAGGTAGAGATAGTGGCGGAATTCGACTAACTTCAGCATCGATACCATCGAAGACGAAGATTAAGTCAAGGAGACGACCTATATGATTGGGAATCCTGTTAACTTGCTGCAAGGATAGTTCAACAAGACCATCAACAAAGTCATGTTGCATCCTAGTAATCATTGCCAATGAGTCATTACTCTCCAACCAAGAAATATTGGGAAGATTAAAGTCACCGAGCACAATGAGTTGGTCAGTTTCAGCAAGCAACAAGGAGATAGACTGTATGGCGGACAGGTGCAATATATACACGTTAAATTCGGAGCTAGGGGGTATATAGGAGCAAGTTAAAAAAATGTTATTTTTTGGGAAAGATAGTTTTACGCAAATAAATTCAATACCCGATGAACCAGAAATATCAAGAAGATCAGAAGTTAAATCGGATTTGACTCCACTAAGAACGCCTCCACCTCGACGGGTATGACGATCATTGCGATAAACAAAAAAGTTATTTGACAAAATCTCACTATCGTGTACAGATGGGTTAAGCCAGGTCTCAGTGAATACAATAACATTGGCTTCAAAAATTGAGCTGTTTTTATAAAGCGTTGAGAGTTTACTAAGAAGCCCCCGTTCATTTTGATAGTGGATTGTGAAATTTAGTTTTTTGAATTTGAAGCAGAGCTGGGCGCCGACAAGGAAGTGATGGGAAGCGAACTATTTTTTTTTATAAATTCGTGAACAATTATATCAGCAGGCCAAAAATTAGGGTCAATAAGTTTGGAGAACAGTTCATCCGGAACAAGTATTTTAAATGAAGAATAATCTCTTATTTGTTTAAAATTAAATTTAGTGATGTCAATACCTTTTTGATTGGGAAGGGAGAATTTTGAGACAATATGATGCATCACGTCGTTGACTGTGAGTGCTGCATTCAATCTTGACACAAAAATAGACTTCCTAGGTACTATGAGAGTGAGTGGTACCGGAGAAGAGAGAGCTGGGCTATTACTATTCTTCCTAGGGATCATGCTAGAAAGTGGAACAGGAGGAGGTGCAAGGGTATTATCTAAGGGCAGTACGAGGTGCGGCAGAGCCCCCGAAGTGGCAACAGCCGGTGACCGATTGGGAGAATCTGGCAGGGATTGCACCCTGACATCAGTTGTTGATGACTCGCTCCCATTGGGATCGTCCTCATCGCACGACATATAGCTTGCAGTGGGGCTGGGAAGAGAGAGGTTGCTCGAGAGATCTGGAACATGTAGAGAGATATTAGGCAGTGTAGGACTACGATTTATATTTAATGATATTTGATTAAGTAGAATACGACCTTTAAAGTTTGAGTCGAAAACATTAAACCGACTTAATAAGTCCGTAAATCCAGCACGTAAAGCCTGGAACTCCAGCTCCATTTGCCTCATAAATGATCTAATATCAATTTTGATATGTAGGCATGTAGGGCACGTCCAGTCCAGGTTGGCATTAGACCTAGTACGATCAGCAATTTGGGCCGCACTATGCCCAAAGTCTGCACATTTAGCGTGCGCAATGTTTTCGCATAACCAGCAACTAACAGTCGGCTGCCGAGAAGTGATTTTGCCAATAAATTGGCAACCAACAACACAGCAGGCAGACATTGTTTACAAATTGAAGTAAGTTAAAATGTAGAATGTAGATTGTAGAAAAATGTAAACAAAAAGCTTAGATGAGTGCCAACAAACAGCTGTGTGGCTAAGAAACACAGAAGAAAGAAAAGAGCGTGATAAGACCAATTCAGCAATGACCCGTTAATTCGAAAATGAGAGCCGGTGACTGAAGTTGGGAGATGTAGCAGAGCAAAACGGTGCGAGAGAGCGCCAAAACAACAAAGTAAATTATAAACAACAAACAATGCACAATGCACTCGTCGTTAACTATTTTTCAATATCTTAATAAAGATGATGGTTTTAACACAAATCAATAATTTGCATTCAAACGGCGGGCTCAACCGAGTTGAGAATGAAAACTTTGGGAATATAAAAATCAAAAATTTCGACACTAAGCGAATAAATGTGGGAGCGAATGTAAAACACGTCCGTATACAACAGGGGCATGGCCTTGAAAAAGGCCAAAGTTTCCCAACGACTTGCAAGGTGTTTAGAGGGCTTAAAAATAAACAACAAGAAAGGAAGCTAGCTTAGGCCAGCCGAAGCTTATATACCCTTGCAGATAAAATAAATACCTGCATATTAATGCTGACTCGATCGGTGCAGTTCCAGGGATTCCAGATATGTTATGGTATATTAAAAATGTTGTTTTTAAGTTGTCAAAAATCAAAACGCCTACTTCCTACAAAGTTACAATGAACTTTCTTATATATATTTGATTGTTCCTATAAGAGCAATAAGATATAGTGGTCCAATCTGGGACGTTCCGACATATGTACTACCTTCAGTAGAAATAAGACTTTTGGGAAAGTTTCATCGCGATAGCTTTAAAACTGAGAGACTAGTTCGCATAGAAACGGACAGACGGACATGTCTAGATGGATTCGGCTAATGGTGCTGATCAAGAATATGTGGTCGGAAACGTCTCCTTCACTGCGTTTCAAACATCTGACTGAAATTATAATACCCTCTGCAAGGGTATCAAAACGCAAAGTTAGTTTATTGTTTGATGTCAAACTAATTTAATACCTATAGGACCGATCGCTCCTCGGGTAGGGGGGGTGGTGTACTGAACTCCGTTACCTCTTGTTTAACATCCGAGAGAATTCACTCTCATATTCCTAACGAAATTGAATTTGTTACTGTTAAAGTTTTACTGCAATTCGTATCTATTTTTATAACCCGTTCTTATATTATTCCTGGCTCTGATTTAATAATTAATGAGCACCATCTGTCTGCAATAAAATCTATTCTATCCCTTCTTTCCAACAGAGACCGTTTAATCGTATCGGGTGACTTCAATCTCCATGATATTTATTGGTCTCCATCTACTGACTCACTTGACTGACTCCTTTATCCTTTCACGACTTTGTGGATGGCCTTTTAGAATTATCGTTTCAGCAAGTAAGATTTATACGAAATTCATTAAATAGACAAATAGATCTTGTATTTGTTTCAGATCTGTTTGAATCACGATATCTAGAACTGACGCTCTTCGTGTACCTGAAGACCGATATCATCCAACAATGGAATTGACAATTTGCCTCCCCTGCGTTGATACCCTCTCATATTTAGATTCCCCAACTAAAATGAGATGTTTTCGTAAATGTGACTATAATAAGCTATAACGATATGTGTACGGTCATTTGTTGTCGTAACGTTCAGTACTTAACGTTAGTACATACCACAACCCTATAATCGATACCTCATCGATTCCTATCGATACCAGACCCGGTCCTGCTTGGAGCAACGGACCCATCTCTAAGTTTAGCAGCCATTACGAATTTGGATATCAACGAGAAAAGCTGAACACACACTAGTAGATTACCAACCATTGTTCTGCTCTCCAAAATCAATTCAAATTAAATTCAAGTGACACTATTGAAGTAAAACCATTTGTCTTCTTAAACGGCAACAGCAAAGTCCCCATAGCAGACTTCTGCTAATCATTGACTCCCGTATTCTACCGGCGCAGTCACAACATTTTTGGTGGCCCATGAGGGGAACCTGTTGTTAAGCTTACCAATGAATGGAGTTTGAATTGAGTTGGAACAAACAATTGGTCGCAAAAGTAATCTGAAACAAAAGCCAACGGCTATTAAATTGTGCCACGTGGATCCACTCTTTCTACGAATAACGGACCGAAGAACACGGGATCGCTGCGCGACGAATAACGGACAACGGAATGAGAGATTGCGGCGAGACGAATAACGGAGCAAAGAAACGACGAATTGAAACTGGAAACTGCTACACAGACTGACTGGAAGCCGGTGAGTGTTTGTATGTGAGTTCTGTGATTTCAAGTGCGTTGTTGTAAATTCAATAACACTATGGGTAACGACGATAAAAAGACAGGTTCACCAGCCAATCCTTCCCCAACCGATCCGTTCGCTGGATTGCACGCGAGACAGAAGGATTTATGGAACAGGTTGACGCAACTCGATCGTAACTTCAAGAAGGATGGCCAAGCCCGAAAATCCAAACCTTATTTTCTTCAGCGACTTGGCACGTTAAAGGATTTATTCACCCAGTTTGATGCGAATCACCAACAATTGGTCGATCAGCTGTGTCCCAGTCAACATGTATATTTCTCAGACAACCAATACGATCGGTTTGTTGAGGAGTATCAGCAAATCTTCTGCAACATCTCGGAAGACTACGACACCAAGTTCTCAGCGGTAGCCCAAATTCCCCCACAAATCGAGTCCGTCACACCAACGTTATCATCCAACATTCAGCTTCCGAAGCTTCCAGTTCCACGCTTTTCGGGAAGCTTTACAGATTGGCCCTCGTTTTACGATGGTTTCCTACAACTTATCCATGATAACAACACTCTCTCTAACATCCAGAAGTTCCACTTTCTCAAGCAGGCCTTGCCTGAAGGGCGGGACCAGGATGTCAGTCACATGGCCTTAACGGATTCTGGGTATACTGTAGCCTGGGATCTCCTCGTCAAGCGCTACAACAATCCACGTCTCCATTTTATGCACACCATGGCGGCACTTTATGGTCTCGAGTCGGTTCCCAAGGAAGCAGCAGAAGGTATCAGGCGCGTGCTAACCCTGGCTAATGTTTGCATTAGTGATCTTCGCCGTTTAAAAATAAACATTGATTCCTGCGATCACTGGCTAGTGCATCATCTGTTAACCAAACTGCCAAGCAGCACAACGCAAGCGTGGGAGCACTCGTTGGGGAGCTCCATCGTGATTCCAACCTTTTCGATGTTGGAGACTTTCCTTCTGGAGCGCCTAGTTAGCATCGACCTCATCGAAAATCGAAATCAACCACTAGGAACTCGGTCAACTCCAGGACAATCTTCCCATCCACGTGCGCCTAACCGATCCACCTTCAATTCCACTAACCGCCACAGTTTTCATGTGACTACTGACATGGGAGCACCCCAGTGCACTCTCTGCCAACGAAACCATGTTCTCAGGAGATGCCCCAGTTTTCTCGCGAAGGATTGCTTTGCTCGTAAGACGATCGCCGATCGCATCAAAGCATGCCTCAATTGTCTCAGCACAGGCCACGCGCTAAGCCACTGCAGCAGCACTCGCAATTGCTTGCAGTGCGGCCAACGCCATCATACGCTACTGCATTTTCCGAACGTAGCACAACATCCTACCAACTCTGCCCTATCGCGACAGCCAACGAATGGTGTCCATAGCGCGCAGGGCCCCCAACAGAGTGCAGCATCCCGCTCATCTGTTTTGTCTCAACAGCACAGCTTAGCCCCCGGCTCAACGGCTTCGAACGAGACGCAACTCCTCAGCGCAGTTGCCACACATCGAAATCCATCCACCACGATTCTCGCCACGGCCCTAATCCGAATTGTCAACAACCAAACGGGACAATCTGTTTTGGCCAGAGCGTTGATTGACCATGGCTCGGAAGGACACTTATCACCGAAAGCGTAGTACAGACGCTGGGTCTCTCACGCACCCCCATATCTGCGGAAATAACAGGGATCGGCGATTCTTCTCACAACCGTTGTCGACATAGTACCAATTTTGTCCTAAGCTCGATTTCAGGTTCCCAGTTTACATCGTTTGTATCCACTGCATTTATTCTCCGTACACTTACAGGGCACCTTCCAAAATCGGATATCGACCCTCGCTCATTCCAACACCTTCAAGGATTGCAACTCGCCGATCCCAATTTTGCCCGATCCGGTCGTATTGACGTGCTTGTGGGCGTTGATCTCATTCCACAATTGATGCTCCCAGAAATTCGACGAGGAACTCATAAGGAACCAATCGCACAAAACACTCTTCTTGGTTGGATTGTTTTTGGACCAGTGACGGAATCCATGACACACTCCATCACTGTCCGTTGCAACGTCACGAAGCTCGATCATCTGGTGCAAAGGTTCTTCGAACTAGATAGCGTGCCGTCTGAACGCCAACTCACCACAGAGGAACGATGGTGTGAAGAACACTTTTGTCAAACCCATGTTCGACAGCCCAACGGAAAATACATGGTCCGCTTACCGCTGAAAACTTTGTTCGACCCGTCACAAGTTCTAGGCCGGTCAAAACATATAGCCTTGAATCGTTTCCACGCATTAGAGCGAAAACTGCAGCATCGCGATAAGCTTCATCAACAATATGTCCAAGCAATCGAGGAATATTTTGACCTACAGCAAATACAGGAAGTCTCTACAAGCGAAGACAGTCACTCTCAGACCAACACAAATGGGAAGCTCGGCGTCTTCTGCAGCACGATTCCACACCATGCAGTCCTGAAGGAGGACAGCCTGACTACTAAACTCAGGGTAGTTTACGACGCCTCTTGTAAGAGCTCCAACGGGAAATCACTGAATGACATTTTATGTACTGGCCCAGCTCTACAGAACGATTTGGGAGGAGTGATCCTAAATTGGCGTTGTTATCGCTACGTTTTCATGGCTGACATCCAAAGGATGTACCGATGTATCGAAATGCATCCAGAGGACTCTCAATTCCAGCGCATTTGGTGGCGTGACAAAACCGGAGAGTTGAAGGAGTTCCGTCTTACCACAGTTACCTTCGGAACGGCATCAGCGCCATACACGGCGATTCGAGTGATCCACCAAATAGCTCAGGACGAACGAGAAAGTTATCCGCTAGCAGAAAAGGTGCTGCAAAGGGAGATTTATGTTGATGACGTACAAAGCGGCCATGAGACCACGGACGGTGCCATTCGAGTACGAAACGATGTCATAGCAGCCCTCCGCTCTGCCGGTATGCATCTTCGCAAATGGGCAGCAAACCACCCAGCGTTGCTTAGCGATATTCCCGAAGTAGATCTCTGCAACCACTCAATCTTCGAAATGGACAATAAAGACAGTATTAAAACGCTTGGACTGTACTGGCAGCCCAACCCTGACGTCTACGGATTCAAAATCCATTTCGCGATCAATCCCACACTTTCGAAAAGGTCTCTTTTATCAACAGTGGCGCGGCTCTTCGATCCATTAGGATTTTTAGCACCCGTGATAGTCATGTCCAAGATTCTCCTCAAGGATGTATGGAGTTTCCGTATGCAGAAACCTGATGGCACTTACAGTGCACTCGATTGGGATGACATGTTACCAGAATCTTTGGCCGAGCGTTGGCAGCAATATCTCGAACAGCTTCCAGAAGTTCAACACATTCGAGTACCACGCTGGTTCGGCTGCGACTTCAGCACTGCGATCTCGCTTCAATTGCACATGTTCTCCGATGGGTCATCCCTCGCGTATGCAGCATGTGCCTACCTTCGAATACTCGACACTGCTGGAAGTATACACACACACTTAGTCGCAGCTCGCAGTAGGGTTACACCAACAAAGCCTCTCACCATACCAAGAGTGGAGCTCTCAGGAGCAGTTCTGGCTACCAAACTCGCCACATGGATCCAGCAGCAACTTCACGTGCCTCAGATGCGTGTCACAGTGCACTACTGGTCAGACGCCATGATCGTACTTCACTGGATATATGGAGATCCATGCAGGTGGAAGACTTTTGTAGCCAATCGAATTGGCAGTATCCAAGAGGTCAGCTCTGCTTCACAGTGGGGTCATGTGGCTACACAGGACAATCCTGCGGATTGTGCAACGCGCGGTTTAACACCACTACAGCTAGCGCAGCATAAGCTCTGGTGGAGCGGCCCAGACTGGTTGCAGGAACCCGAAGATCATTGGCCCAAGGTAACTCCTACATCTCCAGATCCGAGCACACTCTGCGAAGAACAGGCAGCAAAGGTTATACACGCTCACACCTGTTCATCCACTGATTCCTTCGTTGAGTCATTTTCGTCATACAATCGACTTGTATTTTCCACAGCATTCATTAATCGCTTTATCCATAATGCTCGCTGCAAAAAGGAGGCTCCGCTTTCCGGACCAATCAGCGTAAAGGAGTTTTCCAAGGCAATGTCTACTCTGGTTCGCATTGTGCAACAGGAAGCATTCTCTAACGAACTGTCCAAGTTGCGAACAAACAAATCGCTCCCAAATTCTAACAAGCTTAGCCAACTGTCGCCATTCATAGATGCCCAAGGGATCCTTAGAGTGCGGGGTAGACTTCGAAACGCCTTGCAGCTCACCACTCAAGAACGCACGCCTATCATTCTACCTAAGTCACATCACTTTACGGACCTCGTCATAAAAAACGCCCATCTGAACACCATGCATGGAGGAGTGCAACTTACTCGTGCGATCATCCAGCAGCAGTTTTGGATCATTAATGGCAAACACGCGGTAAAAGGAGTTCTTCGACAGTGTGTGGCTTGCTTTCAGCATCGCCCTAAACCCTCTCGACAATTAATGGGAGATCTTCAATACCATCGTGTTAATCCGCCGAATCGAGCGTTTGAAGCCACAGGTGTGGATTCGTCGTCGTAGTCGGACGTGTATTTTATCGCTCCTCCATCTGATCGAACTTTACCCGTGTAAACTACACCAATTAATGCCAAATCTGGACATCGTGATCATTTTTCGGTGATCTTTATCATAAAGACAAGTTTTGATCGCTAAAAGACAGTGACTTTATACGTAATTTGAATGATTTCAATTTAATCAGAAAACGTTTTGTTGTTTGCTTTGTCGCTCTACTCTATTCTTGAGTTTACCGCAAACTTCTACACTTGTGTTGTTGTTAGTGCATTTGCTCTCTTATCGTTTCGTCGCGAGCATCACACGCGCGAAAAGCTTATCACTGGCCAACTGCAAGCTGCGCTTTCTACATTGTTTTCTACATCTACGTTGTTTTATACACGTATATATCGGACAATAACTAAATAATTTTACTATGTCTGCCTGCTGCATGAAACCTTGCCTTTTAAATGGCAAAATCACCTCTCGACAACCCACAATTGGTTGCTGGCTGTGTGATAACATTGCTCACCCAAAATGTGCCGACCTTGGACACAGTGCTGGCCTAGTTGCAGACCGTACTAAATCAAATTCTGGCCTGGATTGGACCTGCCCCAGCTGCCATCCTATTAAAGTCAATATTATGGCTTTCATAAGGCAAACCGATCTGGAGTACCAGTCCTTACTAGCTGGATTTAAGGACTTATTTAATCGGTTTGAAAAGGCTGAATCCAAATTCAAAGGCCGAATCCTGGCAGCTGCTTGCTACAATGCTGTCGCTACCTCGGATCGCGTTCCCGTTGCTGCCGATTCCGGACCGGACACCGGTGGATCTTCTTGTCCGCAATCCGCTGCTCATTCATCTACTGCTTCAACTGCTGTCAGCTCCGGTTATGTCCCAACACTGGGATCCCACCCCTTGGCTACCAGTAATGCCTCTACTGTTGTAGGTGAAGGCTGCGCGGCAGACGCCTCCCCTGGACTTACACCTGCCGCGGCCTTTTTTGGACCGCCCGATCCCGTCGCACCTTTGGAGCTACATCCCGTCAACTTTGACCAGGCATCTACGTCGCGTGCTGCTGGCTCTGGCACAATTTTGACGCCTGCTTATACGATCACGAGTCCACTACAGTCAACTTTACATGGAGTCGCTCAAAAGGAACCTATGCCCTTATCGGGCGTTGCACAAAAAAAATAATTTTTGTCTCCCGCCTTAATCCTGGTGCATCTGAAGATGACGTCAAAAACTACCTGAGCAGCAAACTGAATGTTTCTCGATCCGTACTTACCGTCTTGAAGTTCAAGTTTAAGCAGAGACGTGAAATATCTTCGTTTAAAATTGGACTTCCTGAGAAACATCTTGATAAGGCTCTAGATGTTTCTATATGGCCTGAACATGTTATTGTTCACGAATACTTAAACAAACTCAAATCCTCGGGTCCACGGGCCTCAG
Source organism: Drosophila lutescens (assembly GCA_037075285.1). NCBI lineage: Eukaryota > Metazoa > Arthropoda > Insecta > Diptera > Drosophilidae > Drosophila > Drosophila lutescens. Next base: position 17,655 of record JBAMCF010000002.1, on the reverse strand, counting down.
ATTCCTTCAACCAACGCTTCAAAAAACTAAATTATAATTTTTCTCTACACTACCAGAACGTTCGCAGTTTATTGGGCAAACTTAGTAAACTGCACGTGAATAGTGTCTCCTTTGATGCCAATGTGATTGCTTTTACCGAAACGTGGCTTAATTCTTCAGTGTCTGTGTTGTGTTCTCGTTGAGTTCTATTTCAGACTGCTTTATTCTATGGGAAGCTTACAGAGTTGCCAGATTCTTAAAGTACTAACAGAGTATATAATGGAGGAATAGAAAACAGATAATCGGTTGCCAATATATAACACATCTCCTCCTTTAATTAAGAATGAATAGGATTCTTAGGTTTTCGAAAATCCTTGGGCTTAAAACGATTTACTTCTTGGCGAAGACGACTACTTTGGCGAACAGGTATGCCGGATGAAAGTCGTGCTGGTTGTTTTTGCCTTAGTTGTTGGTTAGATGATGTGGAGCTCTCGGGTGGCTCAGGTTCAGGATCACGTTGCTGAACGGCTGGCGGAGTTACCGGTTGATCTTCTTGTAGTGGTGGTTGATTTGAAGATGTTTGTGGAATATCCGGGACCCACCAGAACTCTGGAGGTTTTTCGATGGAGCTGCTTGCTGAGAACTTCGGTTTTAACTGGTTGAAATGGCGCTTGATATATCCATTCGTGGTGCGAACCATGAAAAGCATTTTCCCAATTGGACGGTCGATAATGCCTTCTATCCACTTTTCTCCCCTTGAGTAGTTACGAGCGTAGACCATTTGATTTGGGACGTACTTGGTAGCCGATTGCTAGGCTTCGACAGGCTGCTCGAAAAGTTGACTTAGTACGGTACGGACTGGACGACCATGGATTAACTCGGCAGGAGTTTTTCCGTTGGAATTTGGAGTGAACCTGTAAGAAGCAAGGTATTTAGTAACTGCTACACGGACTGGAATACCGTCTTTGAGGTTCTTCTTGACTGAGAATTTGAACGTCTGAACGAAACGCTCTGCAAATCCGTTGGATTCCGGATGGAACGGTGCTGTGGTTATGTGTTTTATTCCATGATGTTTGCAGAATTCCTCGAAGGCGTCAGCCGTAAGCTGCGGACCGTTGTCGCTGACCATGGTTGTTGGATATCCTTCGATGGCGAATATCGATGATAGTGCAGCGATCGTGTTAGCGGTTGTAGTGGAGGACATTTGAACTACAAATGGGAACTGCGAGTAAGAGTCTACGCAGATTAGCCACATAGAATCGAATATTGGGCCGGCGAAGTCGATATGAACTCGCTCCCACGCTGTTGTTGCTGCAGGCCAACTTTGGTACTCTTTTGGAGGAGCAGGATTGTTGCACTTGCAGATGCTGCATGACTGAGCAAGGTTTTTAATGTCTGCGTCGATCGTAGGCCACCAAACATGCTGTCTAGCTAACTGCTTCATTCGAACAATGCCCCAATGTCCTTCGTGTAACAGCTTCAGGATATGCGCTTGAAGAGTTACTGGGATTACTACACGATTGGCATCTGTGTGTAGGCAAAGCAATGTGTTGTTGATCGTGAGGGCAAATTTTCGATTGAAGTATGGTGATAATGCTTCCTCGCCCTGCTGAAGTTTTTCTGGCCATCCTACAGTAACATACCGTAAGACTTGTTTTAGAAGTTTGTCCTTGTCGATGTGGTTGCGAATGATCTCAGAATTGATCGGTGGTGACAGTTCCATTACGATATGGCAGGCTTCTTCTTCTCTGTCGAAATCCGGATCCATGCCCACGGGAAGGCGCGATAAGGCATCTGCGTTGCCATGAGCAGATGTTGATCGATACTGAATATCAAAGTTATAGGCCATGAGAATGATGGCCCAGCGCTGTAGCCTGTTTGACGTCATTAAAGGAAGATGCTTGCCTGGATTGAAAATCGTTACAAGTGGCTTGTGATCCGTTATAAGGGTAAACTTTCGGCCGTACAAATATTGGTGAAAACGTTTCACTCCGAATATTATAGAAAGTCCCTCTTTTTCGATTTGGCTGTACTTAACCTGATGTTTGTCAAGCGTCTTGGATGCGAAAACAATAGGTCTCTCCTTGCCATCTTGTTGGATATGCGAAAGGACTACACCGATACCAAAAGATGATGCATCCGTTGCAAGGACTAGTGGTAGGTTTTCATCGAAATGAGCTAGCTGAGTCGCGTTGATAATATGGGACTTCAGGGCTGTAAAAGCTTGTTGTTGTTGCGGCCCAAAAAGATATGCTACATTTTTTCTACGAAGTTGGTTCAAAGGAGCGGCCAACTGAGAATAATTCGGTATAAAATTGCAATAGTAATTAACTTTACCCATGAATGCTTCTAATTGCTGTAGATTAGAAGGCGGACGCAACAATTTAACAGCCTCCAAGCCTGAGCTGTCTGGAAGAATCCCTTGAGCGCTAATTCTTCGTCCTAAGTACTCAATTTCGTCCTTGAAAAAGAAGCATTTCTCCTTTTTGCATCTGATACCGTTCTCACGAAGAATACTGAGTACTTGGTCGATTCGCTTTAGATGTTGCTCGCTTGTAGGTGCTGAGATGATGATGTCATCTAAGTAGTTGCCACATCCTTCTACTCCTTTTAGAAGCTGCTCCAAATACCTTTGGAAGATCGCTGGAGCACTGGCAATCCCGTAGGGAAGGCGCTGGTATTGAAATAGACCAAGGGGTGTGTTGACGACCATGATTGTTTTTGAATCCTCATCCAGTTCCATTTGAAGATAGGCATCCTTTAAATCGATTTTGCTGAACTGCTTGCCGTGACGTATTATGTGAAACAGAGCCTCTTTTGTCGGTAGCGGGTACTGTTCAACATCAATCTGTGCATTGACTGCTTGCTTGAAGGCGCCACATATGCGAATAGCGCCACCTGGTTTTGGTGCTAGCACAATTGGGGATGCCCAATTGCTGAATTTGATCGGCTTCCAAATTCCGGCTTGTGTAAGTCTGTCTGCCTCAGCTCTGAATTTGTCCATCTGTGCAAATGGAATTTGACGGCTCTTGAAAAACTTTGGTGTTGCTGACGGTTTTAAAAATACACTTGCTTTGAAGTCTTTTATGACACCCATGGCTGGTTCGAACACCTCGTTGTACGTGCTGCAAAGGTCACTTAATTCGTCTTGGTGCACCTCTTGAACGTTTGATACTTGCATGATATCAAAGCCAAAAATGTTGAATAAATCCATGCCAAATAGATTGTTTGATGTCTCAATGTTCGCAACGATTATGACCACTTGCTTCTCTTTTTCACCGCACTTTGCAATTGTGTGCAACTCCCCAAGCAATGGTATTGGTGTATGACCAAACGCATGTAATACTCTGGAACACTTGAGTAATTTTGGCTTATTCAACAGTGCGTATGTAGTGGCGTTGATTACGGACGCTGTGGCTCCGGAATCCATTTGGAATGATATCACTTTGCTGTGTATTTCAAGATCTATAAGAATCTTGTTCTGCTGACATTGGACTTGACCTGTAACACTGTTTACAGCTTCAATCGATTCGATTTCGTTGGCTTCGAATTTGCGACTTTTTTGCGTTTGCCATTTACTTTTGTCTTGCTTCGACATGCATACAACAGCTATATGTCCTTTTCTCTGGCATGATTGTGTCCACAACCAGAGCATGATTTTAGCGAACTTTTGTTTGATTTGGCATCACTTTCACCACCACCAATGAATGGTTTCTTTGTATAGGTGTGAACTGCGTTTATTGGGTCTTGCTTTGATACTGTTTCTTTAAGGGCTGCCACGGTTTTTGTAGTTGTCTCATAGGTTTCTGCAACTATAAGCACATCTTCAAGAGTTGGTTGAGACTTCTGAAGAGCAGATGCTCGGACGGCATCGTATGGCGTATGTACTATGATCTGATCTCGAATCATTTCATTTACATAGTTTGAAGAACAACCGTTGGCATTACAGACGAATTGGCATTCCCGAGCGATCCCGCGCAAGTCGGCTACCAACTCTCTGTGCGTTTGCGAATGTTTCATCTCCCTCTTAAAAAACTCATAGCGAGCAGCAACAAAGTGTCGTTTTGTTGCGAAATGTTCGGTTAACTTGTCTGTGAGTTGCATGTATGTATACGTGTTCAAATTGTTGCTTCCGAACAGATTCTTCAATAGTTCGAATATGTCTATGCCACACCACGAAAGAAAATAAGCCTTTTGCTTAATTTCTGCACTAACCGAATACGCGTTAAAATGCTGGGTTAACTGTTCAAGGTAAGACTCCCAGTTTTTATTGTCTTTGTCGAATTTGTGGAATGGAGGACACAAAGATAATTCACCCGCGTGGCTTGAATCACCCTGCCCTGAAGAAGCGTTTCTATCCATCATCGCTTGCATCCATTTTTGTTGCTGTTCCATAATGTCTTTTGTAAATGCTTGCTGTTGAGCAAGTATTGATTGGATCAAATCATCATCTGCCGGCATCTTGATGAAGATCAACGACTACTCGACACGATTTATGCGATTTAACTGTTTTTATACTTCGACAAAATTTTTCACTTTTTCCTCGTCGCCAATATGTTGTGTTCTCGTTGAGTTCTATTTCAGACTGCTTTATTCTATGGGAAGCTTACAGAGTTGCCAGATTCTTAAAGTACTAACAGAGTATATAATGGAGGAATAGAAAACAGATGTTCGGTTGCCAATATATAACAGTCTGACTGCGAAATATTTGCTGGTAATTATGTTATCTATCGATGTGATCGCTCAGTGCGTCTTGGCGGTGGTGTTCTCATTGCCGTCAAGTCCAGTCTTGTCTCTCAACGTATTCCGATAATTGGTACGGATAGTACATTAGAGTTTGTCGCTGTTCGGATTAAACTTCACGATTATTTCGTTTTCGTATCATGCTCATACATTCCTCCCCGGTCCGATATTAGCCTCTATCTCCAACATTTGGATGAAATACAGAGTATTCATACTTCCCTTGGTGATAACGATCATCTTATTGTTATGGGTGACTTTAATCTCCCTTCCATTTCTTGGATGCCCTCAACTGATTCAAGTGATCTCGTTCCTACCAAAGCACATGAGTTTGTACACGGTCTTATTGATCTTTCATTAGGACAACTGAACTCAGTTGTCAACTGCTCTAGCAAAGTTTTAGACCTTATTTTTGCCTCGGAGTTCGCAAATGCATATGTAACTCGTATTAGCCCTCTCTCCAATCCTGAAGATGCGTATCATCCTACACTTGAGGTTACTTTAGAAGCATCAGCTCCTTTACTATCATGTCCTGAAATCGAACCAGCAACTTTTCGCTGTTTTCGAAAAGCTAAATTTGCTGAAATGAACAGGCACTTATCCGAACTCGATTGGTCTTTTATGGATTCAAATGATAATCCCTTGCATATTGTAGAACAGTTTTATGGATTACTATATTCAGCCTTCGATACGTTCGTTCCCTCATTTCCCACTGGAAACGCGTCTCATAAGCCTCCGTGGTTCTCTCGTCGACTCTCTTTCTTAAAAAACTCCATGTCTAGACTTTCTAAGAAATATAAGAGAACCGGGCTGCAAGTTGACCATTCTAGGTATCTAATTGCTCGCTCAAATTTTTTAGTCCATAATTCCGATTGTTACAACAGTTACCTAAACCGTTGCATAATCGAATTCCAAGACAATCCCAAGCAGTTCTTCGCATTTGTCAATTCGAAACGAAAATCGCAACAATTTCCATCTTGCCTTCATCTTGATACAGTATCCGCCTCTAGCGACTCCGATATTGCGAATTTATTCGCACAATTTTTCCAGTCTACGTACTCCTCTTTTAGTTACGATAACACCTCTTCCTACCCATACCATCTTCCTCACTCCAACTGTTTTTTCACACCCCTAATTAGTGAGGATGATGTTTTACAAAATTTGCAAACAATCAAGACGTCTTTCTCTTCTGGCCCGGATCTTGTACCGAGCTGTATCTTAAAAAAATGTGCCGATGCTTTGTGCAAACCGTTATCTAAACTTTTTCAGATATCCCTCCTTCATTCTTTTTTCCCTGAAGTTTGGAAGGAATCTTTTATCATTCCTCTTCATAAAAAGGGAAGCAAGTCGGACATTAAAAACTACCGTGGTATTGCAAAACTAAGCGCGATCCCCAAGTTTTTCGAACAGCTTATTACCGCTCAGCTACAGCACCAATGCAGCTCAGTAATGTCTCCAACTCAGCACGGCTTTATGAAACGAAGATCAACGACTACAAATCTTCTTGAGTTTACTTCAGTCATCAGAAGCGCTTTTAAAAATGATAATCAAACCGATGTTATTTTTACGGACTTCAGTAAAGCTTTCGATTCCGTGAACCATCAGTTGTTATTGAAAAAATTAATACTATTAGGATTCCCGATCACGTTGACTAAGAGGATCTCGGCTTACCTGACTAACCGGACTCAAAGAATTGCTTTTAAAAGCACAGTCTCTAACCTTGTTCACGTGACCTCTGGTGTTCCGCAAGGGAGTCACCTAGGACCCTTACTGTTTGGAATTTTCATAAATGACTTGCCCCAAGTTGTTCTCTCTGCTCATGTTATGATGTATGCTGACGACGTAAAACTCTGTTTGCCGTTATCGACTCCCGATTCCCAGGCACTTTTGCAAGCTGATCTGAACAATCTTTATTCTTGGTGCATCCAGAACTTGTTGTTTTTGAACAACTCTAAAGGTAACTTTATGCCCTTTTATCGGAAGAAGCTTCTCCTCACTACATATTCTATTGGGTCGAATGCACTTGAACGCATAAATTCCGTTACAGACCTTGGAGTGTTATTTAACCACAACTTAAATTTCTCTAATCACATTGGTATCATAGTTAGTAAAGCAAAAGGGGTTTTTGCCTTTGTTAAGCGTTGGTCGAAGGAATTTGAGGACCCCTACACCACAAAACATTTATACATTTCCTTGGTTCGTCCAATTCTTGAATACTGCTCGTGTGTTTGGTCACCCCAATACACTATTTATCAGGACCTTATCGAATCGGTACAGAAACAGTTCCTTTTGTTTGCTCTACGTGGTTTAAACTGGGATACACATCGACACCTGCCATCGTACGTGGATAGACTGCGTCTACTTAACCTGCCCTCTCTCAAGGATCGTCGGACCTGCCATGGTGTTATGTTCCTGCACAAATTAATTACTGGACTTGTAAATTCAAGCTATCTTCTTGGTCAAATTCGGTTCTCCATCCCTGTAAGGTCTACTCGGCACTTTCGACCTATTGCCCTCGATATTTGTAAAACGAACTTTCAGTTACATGATCCATTTCGCGTTTTATGTTCGCAATATAATGAACTGTATTTTTTGATATTTTCGGAATGCTCTGTTAATTTAATTGTAACAAACATCCTAACTTACCTGTCCTTGCCCCCTTCCACTTGAAGTGAGTAGGGTACTATGTTTATGTTGGCAGATATTTGCTAACTTTAAATAAATAAATAAATAAATACACAGGAGCTATCGAGGTCAAGTCCTCGAGGTTTAGAGGACACACTACATACAAGGCCTACATTGCAGTATTCATTTGCCTAGCCAGTAAAGCTATCCATTTAGAGCTGGTGACAGGACTCACAGCACAACATTTCCTCTGGGCTCTCCAACGGTTCATCGGACGCCGCGGATTTGTGCGGCACATGTACAGTGACAGCGGCACAAATTTTATAGCAGCAGATAAATCCCTACACTTGTGGTCCAACGAGTTCCGGCAGGAAATCAACCAGATAGTCGTCCCAGAACTCACACAGCGCTATATTCAGTGGCACTTTAACCCCCCACACAGCCCAAACTTCGGAGGAATCTGGGAAGCTAACGTCAAAGCCGTAAAACCTCATCTTCACCGTTCCTTCAAAGGATACCCAATGACTTATGAACATTTATCAACCGTTCTCATTCAGATCGAGGTATGTCTTAGCTCTCGGCCATTATGCCCGTTAACTGCGGACATTAACGATCTGACAGTGTTGACTCCAGCTCATTTTCTCATCGGAGATTCCATGCAATTGTTACGTGGGCATATTAGTGCCCCAGTCCTGAGAAGGACTTGGGCCGAGGTAAAGTCATCCGATGTTCAGGCACCAATTTTGCCGGCATGAGCTCGCCGGATGGGGTGGGTTCTTGGTAAGACTTTTTCCTCTCCAACATAACGAGAATAAATATTGAGATGCCTGAAAAATAGTATGAGTCGTAAAGTCCGTCGGTCATCAGTCTACATTGCCCCACAAGCTTAGCATTTGCTTGATCGTAACACGATCGGGCAATGTTTCGGCCACATTCCCCCCCCTTCACACATTCGTGTGCCAAATGGATCGTCGCGGGCCGCGCAATACGATCCCCTATTGTCAAGGTTGTTCGTCAAAAGTTATGTCATTATTCTTCACCTACTCCACTTATCGCGTCAGCAACCCCCGCTTGAAAACTTAGCACAGCATGGTTTTAAGTTCGTTTTCACATTACAAATTTATTGAATAAAATATTGGCTAGTGCCATTTATGAGTAATATTGTTATGGGGAATACATATGAGTTTAATTCTACTTGACCAACAAAGTTTGTTAGCGGAGAGTATCGAATTTACCACCCGAACAGGGTGCACACGTCAGCAAATCGCTGACTATTCACGACTACAAACGTCGCTCTGAGGCTCTTGTGATTGTTCATACAAACACAAGGCTGATACTCGCCGCTGAAAAGTCAATGTTTATTATACTATAAAAGATTAACTTAGGTAAAGATATAGTTAAAAATAGCTGGTAATGTATAAGTGTGTCGTTTCAATTATTGTATTATTTATCTAATTAGTTCATCAGATGGATGACAAAGGTACTAACCTCCCCAAGAACTTCATTAGAGAAGTTTTTAGAATAAACAGCAGTCTTGGGTACCGTGGCACAAACTATGGCTTTTTCTACTTTAGTGCAATGTAAAAGTGGGGAAAAATCCAGACTGAAGGTCTCAATGTATAGAAGTTCTAAATCATTTACAGTAATAGGCGAATTTACTTTAGACAATAGATATTGGACTTTAATATAAAAATGGGGTTCCTTTCTAAGAGTAACCGCTAGGGCCTGATTATTAATCATGGTGCACGGATATATATATATTTGGTATATGAAAAGGAACCGTGTTCCGACAAACTTACCCCTTTAAGTCCTGGGCGATGAGATCTCGACGCACTGGATCCTGGGCTTTTTGAAGAAATTAGAAAACATATATATATATATACGTGCAAAACACTATCGTTGAAAGACACAATAAAAAAAAAATCTCGTTCTTAAACACAATCACTAATTGAATATATATATATATATGTAGGTAGGTAAGTATGTTTATGCAGGTATGTCGGTGTATCCCACGGCGGCACACGTCTGATTTGATGAGTTGCGAGTAGCGACGTCTCCGATGTCTTGCTCACTTCACTTTGTGTCGTTGTTGTTGCACTTGCATTCATGAATGCTTGAGTTCATAATTTGTTTATCTTTTTGTTTTGATTCACGTTTGTCTGTAATTAAGGCATTTAATTGCCTTTATTTCTGTAACTTTGGTTATTATTTTTGGGGCTGTTTTCTTGCACTTTGTTGCACTTTGTTGCCTTTTTAGACCTGGCGGCATATCGCCTGTTCCAGGGCGTGCTTTTGGTCACGGCGTCCTTGCACGGATCGCTTGTACATCTTGACCACTTTCAGGATGATTATGAAAACAAACATAGCGATGACGATCTTCAGATTATGGTTCACATCCTGGATATCGTCCTTGTGATCGATTATTTTTACGGTGTTGATCACATTGGCCGTACTGTGGTCCGCTCTGGAATTGGTTCCTCCCATAGTGAAGTCCTGGCTGTTTATGTATTCGCAAATTGAGGCTCGTCCTTCTCGGAGCTAGGATTTTTAACAGGACTTTCCTTAGTGGAAATCGTGGGCAGCTCGGAGGAACTTCCTTTAGGAAAATTAGCAGTCCTGTGGAATGCTTAAGGACTTCCTTCTATCGTCTCGGTCTTGGCTTCAGTCTTCAAGGCTTTGGGAAATATAGTGCTTACACTATAATGCTGTGAGATCAGAGTGAACTCTGTCTACCTTCTCTATCTGGCTACGGTCTTTTATACCAGTGTAGAGCTTTTTCTCGGCTCCCGTGATATTTGGGTTATTTAGGTGTTCCCACCTATGATTTCCCCTATCAGTAGTGTCAATGCCCGACTGATGCACTTTGCTAGCTGCCGGTGTATGGTTACCAGTAGGTCGATCGCGGTCGTTGTTCTGACCGTATGCCTCCAAAAGATCGTCAAATTGCACATTCCTTTGCTTGTTTTGGTGAGTCAATCTGTCGATTACCCCTCTCCCTTTGCCTTGAGATTCGCTGGTTGTTTTCTACGTGCATCTTTCTCCATCACATCAAATGAAGAAGAGGGCGTACGTAACAGGCTCGAAGATATCGATGCGGAAACGCATGGAATGACTTCGCAAAAAGGAATCTTCGTACGACCATCGAATAAGTGCTTGGTTTCTCCTTTTTTTTTTTTTTTTTTTTTATTATTTAGGCGCCCTTAAACGTGTGGCTTCGACCCACTCCTGCACCAAGAGTCTCATGTTCATTCGACTGCTCTAACCGGGCTATTGTCAAACTATTAATTATAGGCCTATACGGATAATTATGTTGGTGGGGTGTTTTTTTTTTTTTTTTTTTTTTTTTTTTTTTTGATGGGGACTATTGTGCATAGAGGTTATCTAAAAAAACTTTCCGTCGCTGGACAGAAACATACATACATATACATACATACCTAAAAAAAACAAAAGTTACAACAAAAATTAATACCTGTAAAAAGAAAATATGCGCTGTAGTCAGCAAAGACAAGGAAAAGAAAGAAAAACGAAATCGCCACTTTGCGACTCCCTTTACATCGCTGTTTCTACTTAGCGAAACTTAAACCCCCAAAAGATAGGAAAATATATATATAATTTTTTTTTCCTATTTATTTATTCATTTATTTATTTTTCTTTCTTTTTGCACATAGGTTTACGTCCTGGTGTTCATAATCTTCCGGAAATCCCTCCGGGCCTCCGCACACCTCTCCGGTTCATGCCTGGCGAGCTTGTCTGCTGCGCGGTTCATATGTCGGAGGAACCGCTGCTCCTCCCGCTGCCGTCTATGGACATCCGCTCGCACTGTTGCCATTTGCCGATGAAACCTCTTAAGCAAGTCCTGCTCCCGTTTTCGGCTTTGCTTGAGTTCTTTTACCTCCAGATGAAGAGGTGCGTTCCTCTCCCATTCCTCGGCTTCTCGAAGTATCTGTATTTCGAGCTGCTGTACCCGATCCTCTGTCAACTCTAGGCTCCTCTCGAGCCCAGAGAGACACTCCATGATGGAACCTAGTTCCGTCAGGTCGCGTTGAATCGTACGCCTTAGTGTGGACACATAGCGAGCTGTGTTCACAATTTGGCGGTACCATCCATTAGCCTGCATGGTTGTTTTCTGGTAAGGTGTCGTTGCCTTGTCGGGTTTATATAGCGGACCCGCTCTCCCGGATTCCATGTTCCCTAGTCCAATTCCGACGTTCTGAGCTTTTCACTCTCTTGCACTTTGGACGATCCTCGGATTTCACCCAGGGGTCAAGCGATATAGAGGTCTTTGGCATGGAATATGCCAACGCTCTTTCCCCCAACATTTCCCAGCTCATATAACGCCTTGCCTTTACGCTGGAGTACAACACATCGAATTCGATTCGGGCCAAGCTTGGCATTGTATCCCTCAGCTTTGTTACTCTGCCGGTAGTTTTTTCGATAGACAACTTGTCCAACGGAAAATTCCACCGGTTTGCTACGGGTGTTATAGGCCTTTTCTGCTCGTTCATGGGTCCTGTTTAGCCCCTGGCTCACTTTTTGTCGGATCAGATCCATTTTATCCGGTAGGCTTATCTCTGGATCTCCAGTCTGGATTCCACCCAGCTTCCTTAAGATTGGGTATGCAGTGCCGTGTGTCACCATTTGTGTACCAAACATGGCATAGTAGGGTTCCATGCCTATTGATTCGTGTCGGCCACTCCTAAGGGTACATTCTATTCGGCTTAACTGGGTATCCCAATTTCGCTGATCCGATGCAATTGTTGCCCGCAAAATTTGGAGCACCGATCGGTTTACCCTCTCCGCTGCATTCGCTTGCGGGGAGTAAAGCCCTGTTCTCACATGTCGAATACCGTAGCGGGTCATTAGCTCGGCAAACATTTGAGACACAAATTGTTTTCCATTGTCAGAGTGTATGTACTCAGGTACTCCGTACTGATGGAAAATTCGGGTCTCGAGGAATTTGACTACCTCTGATGCCACTGCATGTCTCATTGGCTGCAGCCAGACAAATTTGGAGAAGTGATCGAGGCATACAAAAATCACTGAGTTCCCAGTTTTGGTTCTCGGATATGGCCCCATAAAGTCGATAAACAACCTTTGACCGGCCCGTTCCGTGACCCTTTGTTCTCCCATGGGTGGTCGGATATTTTTGTTGGTTGTCTTGCTGATCTTACAGACCTCGCACTCTTTCACTACCTTTTGCACATCTACTGCCATCCCTGGCCAGTAGTAAAACTGTCTCAGTTTGGCTAGGGATTTGTGCAAACCCCCATGCCCTGCGGTCATGGCATGATGTGCTCTCCAGACTACGTCAGATCGCAGCTCAGCGGGTACCCAGAGCTTCCATGCTCGAGTTTCATCGACGGCATCCCCCGAGCTGAACCTTATCCGCTTGTATACGAAGCCGTCCGCTGTTTGCATGTCCGGGATTTTCCCCTCATTCTGGGTTACTGCGTTCACCAATTTTACATACTCCTGGGATTGGATATCCTGTTCCTCAGCTTTCTCTTGCTGTAGCTCGTCCATATGCACTCGTGAGAGGGCATCTGGTACAACGTTAAGTGCTCCTTTACGATGTTCGATGGTGAAGTCGAACGCTTGCAGCTTCAGACTCCATCGTGCTAATCTGCCGGATAAATCTTTTTGACTCATCAGCCATTTCAGACTAGCATGATCGGTGATCACTTTGAACGGCATGCCTTCTACGTAAGCGCGGAATTTGGTGATGCTTAGAAGGGCGGCATAGCATTCGAGCTCCGTTATGCTATAATTCCGCTGTGCCTTGTTCAGTTTGGCTGACATGTAGGCGATCGGGTGTTCGCCGCCTGAGTCATCCGTCTGAAACAAAACTCCTCCTACTCCAGTTGTTGATGCATCGCACTGAATGGTGAAGGGTTTTTTAAAATCCGGGGTGACAAGTACAGGTGCTGAAGCCATATTAGCTTTTAGTTCTTCAAATGCCTTAATTGCCTCTTCGGACAATTCAAATTTCTTAATGCGGTCTTTCTTCAAACAATCATGAAGAGGTGCCGCTGTTTGGGCATAGTTTTGAATAAACCTCCTGTACCAGCCAGTCATCCCCAAAAACCTCCGCATTTGTTTGGGAGAGCTTGGTTGAGGAAATTCTTGGATTGACTGGATTTTCGAATCATCCGTTCGTATGCATCCCCCTCCTACTACATAGCCTAGATATCTAGCCTGGCTATAGCAAAACTTACTTTTGTCAACATTTATTGTCAGTTTTGCACGCTGCAAGCAGTCACTGACCTGGCTCAACATATCCAGGTGTTTTTCAAAAGTAGGTGAACAAACCAGTAGGTCATCGAGGTACACGAATACGTTCTCGCGAAGCGACGCCGGTATTACTTTATCCATTAGTCGGCACATTCTTTGCGCTGCATTGCACAGGCCGAACGGCATGACTGTAAATTGATATAGTGGTCTGCCGGGTACTGTAAACGCGGTCTTCTCTCTACTTTTTGGTTCCAAGGGTATTTGCCAAAAAGCGTCTTTTAAATCGATTGCGGAAATATAGTATGTTTCCTGTAAACGACTTAATAGACCCTCGATGTGTGGCAACGGGTATGCATCTTTGATGGTCCGGGAATTGACTTTGCGTGCGTCGAGGCAAAGGCGATTTTTCTGGCCTTTCTGTACTAGAGTCACAGGTGAACTCCAGCTGCTGTTGCTCTCTTCGATCACGCCTAGATCAATCATGCGATCTAGCTCGGCATACACCAGCTTTTGCTTGGCTGGGGAAATCGGGTAATGCCGCTGCTTGATCGGCAGGTCCTCGTCGGTTACTTCTATTACATGTTGCTCCAAGCTGGTCTTCCCTAAACCTTTATCCAGACATGATGGGTATGTCTCGATTACTCGCCCCAGCTTACTGTGTTGTTCTGTAGATAGCTGATGAGGCATGTACGCGGTTTCGGGTTTAGGAGGGTCGTTCATATCCAAGTCTCCGGTCATTAAGTCGTACTCCGGTGGTGCTTCGATGGCTGCAAACTCGTTTCCGCCCTTACCAAGGAATGTTAGGCCAAACGTATCCCAGAAGTTGATTCCGAAATAAAAACGTTGTGTCAGACCTGGTACTATCAAAAATTCCAGATCCTTAGTCTCGCCTTCCCATTCCACGGGTAGGGTTATTGCTCCGACTACACGAGTTTCGCCGCCACTAGCTGTGCGCACACATTTCTTCGCTAAGCTTTCTTATGGGCCGCGTCCGGTTCCTTAAGAAGGCTTCCGCTCCTCTGCCAATGCAATTCGCACTAGCGCCTGTATCCAGTAACGCTAGTATTTCTTCTCCGTCGACTTTCGTTTTGGCAAAGAAACGGTTATCGTTTTGTATGCTTACTACCGTGTCTACTACTTTTTGCTTAAGCTTGCGATATTCTGCTCTGGTGTCATATAGCTTGTGCATCTTCCGTATGTCCCGGTTGGTGTTGTCCGTATCTTCGGAGCCGTGGAAGATACGCTGTCTTGCCAGATCATACTCCCTTTCTCGTTGTTCTAGGCTCTTGTGAGGAGAGATTTGTCTGGGAATCGTGGTCTCTACGGGAACGTGACTGCCTTGGTCCGCCCGGCTGCCCCGGTCTGGCCTGACGGACTCCGCTGAAAAGCCGCGGGGTTAACATCTGCAGCGCCTCCTACCTCCTCACATACTCTACAGGTGGCGTCATGGAATCTAGTAGGGCAGGGATCCTCTTTTGGATGCTTTCTATAAAAGTCCGCTGATCTGCCGCATTTATAGCAGACTAGTTCGTGTAGTGGTCCTCGGCATCCCTGGCCATTTTCCAGTCCCGATCGGGTGTCTCTTCGCTTCCGGTTAAATTCTTCCACAGTTACAGCGTCCGGAAAATCCTGTGGTGTTTGGTACTCCTCGAGTTCACTGACCGGCCTGCTTCGCGCTCTGCCGTTACTTCTTAACCAGCGGTCCACTCTAAGTCCTTCCCTCTTCAGATCCGCTAGAGACTTAATTGGGGATGTCAGCAACAAGCTTCCCATCTGAGCATTTAGATTATCCTTGATGAGCTCAACGAATTTGTCCTCTTCTAGCTTGTTCTGCAACCGGAAATGCAAGTTATGCATATCGGATACATAGTCGCTAAAAGATTCGTTTTGTCCTTGTCGCCGTTCCATCAATTCCTTGATTTTCATGAGGTCACTTCCGGAGGAGGAAAAGGCTCGTTTCATTTCCGTCGTTAGTGAGCAGTAATCGAAGGTGAGGTCGTCCGCTCGATCCTCCATCAACTGCCAATACCACTTGCTGGCGGCTCCTACCAGTAGACTATGGAATTCGCGAAAAACTTGGCTTGGCTCTATCCGGTAAAGTACTTGTAGCCGTTCAACGCGGAACAAGAAACTTTCAACGGTCATACCGCGGCTGTTTCCGTCAAACTTCAAATTCCACTTGTCCAGCCGAACTCCTTTTGGTGCCTGATATCCGGGGCTCTGGTCATATTCGGGGTGTCGTGGATAACTCGTGTCCGGTCCGTTACTTCGAGGTTGTTGGGATTGGGATGTATCAGGGCGCCGGTAATCTCGAAGCCGATGCCTCTGACTGTTGAGAGTCTCCTGCGACAGCGGTTCGTCAGGCGGCGTCACTTGGAAACACAAAAAGCTGTCAGATGGTTGTGCCGGAGACTGCTGTGGTGGTGGTGATACTGGCTGCTCCACCCTCATGGATTGTGAGGATCGCAGTTCCACTATTTGCGCCTTTAATGCTTCTATCTGCGCTTGCATGGCCGCCTGTGTGTCATTGTTCTGTTTTATTACCGAGCGCATTATCTGCTCTCTTCTTTCGGCAGCTTCCAAACCGCTTGTCGGATTGGGCTCATATTGCGGGAGCATACTTGAGCGTCCCTTTGGCTGACCCAGGGGCAACTTTTCTCCCCCTACAGCTCCTTCTGTTTCGTCTAACTGATCCATACTGTCTTCAATAGATCTACTCTCTTCTTGCTCTTCCGGCTCGCGGAATATACTAAGATTGTCTATATCTAGAGAATTGATTCTCCGTGGCGTGTCGTCGGCACTGGCACTCCTGGGTGCTCGATTTGCTTCTCTTGTCGCTGATCGGGTAATTCTCCCCGCTGCGGATTGGAAAAGCACTTTTTTCTTTGCCCCCTTCATTTATGCCAAAGATTTTTTTTCTCTTTTTTCTCTTACGTATTTTTTCTCTTTTCCACTCGCGTGTTCACTTGTGTCCTTTAGAAACGACACACACTTAACACTTTAATTTCACACGCGCGATCAGCCTAGTACCGCTGACTAAGGTTTGCGAATTAAATAACAAATAATGGGGGTGCTGTTTTGCGATTACTAAGCATCTCTTTGGTGAAGAATCTGTCCGATATTTAAGCCCCACATAAAACAAATATCCCTAACTAGAGGTATTAGCAGCTTCTACACAACTGGGTTCCACTGAACTAACAGCTCTTCTCCCCTTCTAGTCAGCTTTAACGTTCACAATGGGAACTAGCTGCGCCTAGAAGAAAAGTCTGTCCGAAATCCCCCTCCCGCCAGTCGTCGGAAATCAGGTTATTTGACCGATCATTCTCGGACTCCACAACCTGCTGCTATCTGACCGATCATTCTCGGGATCCACAGCAGTTTTCCTATTTCTCTGGACTCGAGCCTATCAAACGACCGAACCATCTTGCCCAGTACGTCGTGTAGCGTCGGCCAGAGAAACTAAAATACGTCCCCCGCCCATATATGTCAAAGGAAGCCGTAAAGACTCGAGCCTATCAAACGACCAGACTCTTGGCCTAGTACGTCGTGTAGCGTCGGCTTTACGTTTCCTGTCAGTTCCCCCACCCCCCTATTCTGTCCTGGATCGACAAACGCACAATAGATCCGCACCGCAATGGCTAAATGCGTTACCGCAACGTCTGCGCTCCTGCTCCTTCTGGACTCGAGCCTATCAAACGACCAGGCTTCGCCTAGTACGTCGTGTAGCGTCGGCCAGAAAGCACATCTAAATTGTATTTACGTTAATTTCAAAAGCGTCAGTCGGCACATAGTTATATAGTATTATAAAAGGAAACCTCATATCTCCTGCTGGAAATTTTCAGTAATTTTCTTATGAAAGAAACAAAGGCTATCTATGATTCTAAAAATATAATGGAAGGTCCTAAAGTCATACCTCTATTCTGAGACAAAGTTCTGATTGAGCGGCCGCTCAATTCTGACTGTCGCAGAAGTTGGGGACTTTTGACTTCAATCATTTTTAAAAATAAAAAACAACTTACTAGGCATGTACATCTTGACAAGCACCTTAAAACTTTAGGAATATGAAAAACCTAATCGTTG
>JBAMCF010000001.1:0-12036 GCA_037075285.1 Drosophila lutescens | reverse complement strand
AACTTCATTTAATTTGCACTTCTACATCTATCCCTGTATTAAAAACTAAAATTTTATCTCATTTGCTTCAATCTTAGTTCATAATCTTTATAATTTTTATATGTCCCGTCTCTAATTGTTTTATGTATTTTCCTCGCGAACTCGCATTTTTGCCCTAATTGATAAAGGGTCCCGCGGTAACAAGCACGTGCTTGGTATCGTTGGGCCACTTGTTTTGTACTGCTCGTAGTGCATCAACGTCCATCATATATATTTAGCACACAACTTTTCTCGAGCTCCTCTTGATCTTGGACGACCTGCCCATCTGGTTGAAAAATGTTCTAAATAAAATGTATTTTATGATATACACATCACTCTAAGAAATGTGACTAAGTAAACTTACATTTTTCTGTTTCCAAACGGCTAGTTCTCTTTTAAATTTCATACGTAAACCTAATTTAGGAATGGCCTCTTTTAACTCTTCGTCTGATATATCTTTTAGCAGTGCTAAAGTCACTCCAGCTTCTATAATAATTATACAAATAATTAAAAATGTTTTTAAAATCAACAAATCCATGCACCCAAAAAAAGCAAGTGAACAAAAGGAATAGAAAAGGGCGCCAAAGCGAATGCGAAGAGAAAAACGAAAAAAAACCGGCAAAACCGCACACACACACAGATTTACCGTTGTCTTTTTGGCACGTGCTCAATTTGCTTTTAGTACGATCGTTATTTTCTTATAAAGAACCTTTTTCTTGTATTAGGGCAAAATCGAATTTTTATTTAATACTTAATTTTCAGTTCATAGTTTTAAAGCTGCAGCGTATCTGTGTATATGTATGTACATAGATACATATGTATGGTTCAGTTGCCCATTCCTCTTTGATATTCATATTCACTTACACAGACATATGCATGTGTATGTAAATTTTGGCGGGTTCTTCTCTAATTTCGTAACATATAAATTTATTTTATGGTTTTTGTTTAAAATTGGACATGATTTAACTTTTTAAACTACACCGTTTCTGAGTAATTATACATTCATATGTACGTACATATGTATGAATTCAAGCATGTTCACTTCGATACAAAAAAAAAGAAAAAAGTAAAATCAACGGTAAAGATCACGCACAAATATGACAAAACTGAAGAAGCCGCCAGAATTGAAGTAGACTAGCTACATACACATACACATCCACATAACCATACACACAAAAAAAAAACTTAGTAAAATCAACTGTAATAATTGTCAAACAGGCCCCAACCAGCAAAATTGTCAATTCTACTAAGTAAATTGTTACTCTTACGTAATTCGTAAACGTAAGGGTTACTATAAAAAATAGTTATGCAACAGTAAAAAAGGGTAGAATGTGCCCCAACCATAAATTGTGGTTAACTTACTATTTTTTGTAGTTACGTTACGAGAAAATAGTCATTTTACTATTAAAATTGTATTCTACTATTAAAATGGTATTCTACTATTTAAATGGTATTTTACTATTAAAATGGTACTTTACCAGAAATATAGTACGATCACTATTAAAAATAGTACAGCACCCAAAAATAGTATGCCAATAAAAAAGATTTGATTTTCGATTGCAAATTTTCTTTTATTTTTACAGAATATTTGTTCTTATAATATTATTTACATATTATTTATAAACTCGAAGCTTAATATTAAACATGACCAAATTTTATAATTCGTATGGTTTATGTTAACTCATTGGTTGGTGAATTTATTGTTTCTACTGAAGAAGACATTAACTTATAAAAAACAGGCTCAGTATGTCAGCCAGGGAATTGTGGACTCTGTGCCATTTTCTACCGATTATAATAAGAGATCTTATACCTGAGGGTAACAGTCACTGGCAGCTTCTGTGTTTGTTGATAGACATTATGGATATTGTCTTAAGAACTGAGTTTGATGATAATATTTTGTGTGAATTAGAGAGAAAAATAGTAGAGCACCACAAATTTTACTTAATGCTTTTCGGAATTACACTTAAACCTAAATTTCATTTCTTGGTTTACTACCCCAGGTTTATTAAACAAGTTGGTGACTCTCTCGAGTCAAAACACAGAGAAATTAAACTATACACAAACTCGATAAATTCGAGGAGAAATTTGCAGCTGTCAATTTCAATTAAATGTCTACTGAAGTTTTCCGACAGACTATTGTACAAAAGAGGTTTAAAAACTGAATTGGTTTTTGGAGAGTTAAGCAAAGATTTGATATCAAACAAAGAATATTTCCACAATATCAATATGGAAAACGATTTTTTTAAGAATAGCCCAGTGAATGAAGAGTTTGAATTTACTTATAAAGTAACATATTGCGGGACAACATATAAGGAGGAAATAAGATAAATTTGTACAAAATATAACAACAAAAAATATATTATATTACCAGGTTGTATCCCAAAGAGTGCGAGAACAATGGCCAATTTTGTATAATTGACACTGTGTTACTATTCTCGCAGCTTGCTATTTCGTTCCTACGAAGCTGGTAGCACAGTCTCCACTTCTCCTGGATTTCGTTCCAAGGCTCCAGGAACTTGTGCAGCCAATCATAGGCGCTGATGATTTCTATAAGTAGGACGTTAAATTTAAAGTGTAAATAATTTATATATAATACGTTACCTGCATCACTTGCAGACTCGACAATCTCTCTCTCTATTTCAGTAAAACTTTCCCGCTGTAGAGGTTTAAGTCGCCTTATTGTGTTGTAGTATTTGTCGTACAAGCGACCACTAGCCTTGTTGTTAATTATTTGAAAATATATTTTCTAAATATTTATAAATTAAAAAAATGTAAAACCACTTAATTAAAAGGTATTTAACAGCTTACACGATCATCATTAAACTGGGTTTCAATTTCCACAGAAATTCGGAGAAAATCTGGTCTGGACAATTTTATTTGTTGTTTGACGTGCCAATTCACCACCGCCTCTACCAATATTTTACGAGCAGTGTCGTTTAGTTTATTGCTTTCCGACAATTTTTTGTAAACAAAACAACCACAGGAATGCTCTTGAAGTATTTTCTCAATATCCTGTAAATAAATTTAAAATTAAAAAAAGGCTGGTTGATACTTTAATATTTACAATAAAATCTGCGGATCCGCGCTTCCTCCAATCCTTAGTGACTTTTGATGAGGTACTTGCTACAGGTGACGGTGGCTTCTCGACTGCCTCCAATGCAGCTTGTTTAAGGCCAGTGTCGGAACCCTGAGAGAGAGGAAATCATGTTGATTGTGAAACAAAACATTTCTTAAAATAACTTACCTTTGACCGCTTCCAACTCATTAAATGATTGCGAAAATTAATTTTTTCGGACAGCTTTCTGTTTCTAAATAAAAAGGTTAAGTCCGTATCATTTAAAGATTCCAGTTCTTTTATTGTTATGGATTCAGCTGAAATAAAAATATAAATCCCAGCGAGTTAAAAAATTAACGGCAATACTTGGCGCGTGCAGAATTGGGTTAGGTCGTGACGTCATGGAAATTTCTAGAACTGCAGCATATGCTTGCATTGTGTTGTGTTAGTGTGTGTGAAAGTCTGCAGTTCTAGAAATTTCCATGACGTCCCGACCTATCCCAATTCGGCACGCTCCAAGTATTGCTGCGGTTTTTTTAATTCCAGTGCAAACTTTTTATACGTGAAATTCCAAAAAAGAAATACATGTGTACATATATGTACGTGCACTGTGTATGCAGTTTTAGAATGCAAGCGTAAGCCAGCGTTTCGAAGAGTTGTACTTGCATATGTACATACATACATATGCACACATGTATTTTGTTTTTTTGAATTTCACGTAAACCAGTTTTAACATATTTATAACATAAATATACATATGCATATACTATACATATATTTATTCTCACCATAAAACACAACGACCATGTGATCAAATCCCCACGAAATTAATAGTTCATCCAATTCTTCCATTTTCAAATAGTGGTACCACTCAACTTCATCGACTGTGTATCAAATTATTTATTTCTCCCCATTACACAGGCCGACAGTGTTTTTGGTGCAGCCCTATGGGCATTAAATTGTGTTAATATAGACGTATATAAGCATTTTTGCATACTTAGTTTTCGCGTTTAACGGGTGGTATTTGTGCAATCGCGGTTTGAAAAAAATTAGCAACATTTAATGTTTTGATTTAAGATATCTTCGAGGGTCTGTGCTCAATTGTATTAAAGCTATGCCAAAAAATTGCTTAGATGCCATTCTGCATAATTGCATTTAAGGTTCCATCATAATTTGTGTCAATCAAGTAAGTAATTTAAGTAATTTGTTCACGTCTATTCGCAACCAATTTGATGCGGTGAACCGGAATAAAAAAATTCAAGGAAAAATATACAAAAAGTATTTTTTTTTTCTTTTAGGATGCATTTTGCTTACGGTTTTACAGACAATGAGCTGTTTTCTAAGAGCCAGTGAAAAAGTTAAGGACAGAACAAGTGAGCAAGTGAGTAAGTGCGTAGGTGAACAAGTGAGCAAATTGAGTGAGTTGACTCATTGGGAAAAAAAGAACAAGTGAACATCCCAGTGGCGGAAATTTGCCCAGTGGCGGAAATTTGCCTTCGAGAATCGATTCCGACCGCCATACTTCGAAGCCGGAATGCATTCGGTTTCATACCACAACACTGTTTACGATTCCATAAGGTTGGCCGCGTTTTCCGCTAGTATACCTTCAAAATCGCATACTTCGAATCGAGAAAGTAGGCGATAGCCGAGCACACTTCGTGCTGCATTACCGTCCTATATACTGTTGTTGTAGGGTGGTAATCTATTTGCTTTACTGAGTGGCATACCAAGTATATGAGGCTGTAATGCAAGTGCATTACTGAATAGGATACACGGTTTATAGGTTTGTAATGCACCCGTTTTACTGACTGGTTTACCCTGTGTATAGGGTTGTAATGCAAATGCTTTACAAACTGGTATACCACGAAATAGAGGTTTATTTAGAGCCAAATAAAGGATTGTGTTTTTCAACTAAAAATTATATTTTCATTATTTATTTTATTAAGACATCTCGCACCAATGTAATGTAGAATCGGCTACATAACCCACCTCCTTTTACAGCATCTATATTTAAGAAAAAGTGGGAAATTAGTAGTCAATTTATTAAAAATGTTTAGTTGTACTTACCATATAATACATCAAAACTTCCACTATATTTCACCAAATAAAACGTCCGATTCTGCCAAGTTCCAAAACTCAAGTGACGCGGGGCAAGAAAAAGCGCGTAGAAAAAGACATGACAAAAAATTACACAAACAACATGCCGTGGAAGCCAAAACTTGCAGAAAAAAACATAGGCGCTCGGATGTGTGCGTAAGTAAGGAATCATAGAAACGTGCAACAGAAAAAAATTATACGACCCGAACGATTCCCGAAGTATCGATGGAAAGGGAGAGCGAGAAACGAAAACAATGCCCCATTACAATCCTACGTTTCAGAAGCTGGAGAAACGATCGATTACGAATATACCTTCTCGAATGCATTCTGTATGACTACCCAATTTCGGCCGCATGCGGATTGCGCCACTGGATAGTTCGTTTAAGGGATCTGTTATTGGCTTAAAAGTTTTTTCCAACTCGTAAGCATTTTGTGATTTAAAATGTATTAGAGCATCGAATTTTTTCTTCAATTCATTTCTCGTTTTAGTAAGCTGACTTAAACTAAATTGACTCATTTTGTCTACTCTCAAAACTTTTACCAACAACAGCACAAAAGATGTATTACCGGTTTATGAACTATACTTTACAGGGTTACATTTCATACTAATGAAAGTTATAAAATATATATATTATTTATATGTTTATATTTTTATACCCGTTACTCGTAGAGTAAAAGGGTATATTGTATTCGTGCAAAAGTATGTAACAGGTAGAAGGAAGCTTTTCCGACCCTATAAAGTATATATATATTCTTGATCAGGATCACTAGCCGAGTCGATCTAGCCATGTCTGTCTGTCCGTCTGTCTGTCCGTCTGTCTGTCTGTCTGTCTGTTACACGCTGAGATCTTGGAAACTATAAAAGCTAGAAGATTGGCGTTTTGCATGCAGATTCTAGGAGTTCCTACGCAGTGCAAGTTTGTTTCAAAAAGGTGCCACGCCCCCTCCAACGCCCACAATCGCTTATATACGATTTTAAAAATTTCAATATTTCGGAAAAGTAAAAATGCAGTTTTATTGTGTTTATCAATACCTATCGAAATGTAGAAATTTTTCAAATCGGACCATTCGTTAAAAAGTTATGCGTGTTCAAAGTTTCTATCTCCATCTCCCTCGCACTCCCTTTACCTGAGTAACGGGTATCTGATTGTCGGGGCACCCGACTATAGCGTTCTCTCTTGTTTTCTGTTGGAATTGGTTGATTTATGATGTTGATGTGGTTTAGGTGAGAAGCAAGCTGATTGACTTGACAAGTTAATGTTAAAGTTAAGACTGTAAAGTCTAAACGATTTCCGAGCTCTTTTTATATCACTATGGACGGCAGTCCATGTAGTGACGAAGCGCACCAGGAGAGTGGGCGAAGGCGACTACTATTATATAGCCGCAAAAATGAAAATCTGCTGTGATAGTCCGATCGTAATGAGTAATACACCAATCGAAAGGTATTGCAAAAACTTAAAGGATTGCATACCAAGACTTTAAGAAAATCAATTGGCTTGGGAGAGAGAGCGGTGAAAGTGAAAAAGTGCAAATTTCGAAATTTGGAGCTGTTGGGGCCGGTGGGGATAAATGCCCCCTCGCAATGTTTTAGTTGTGTTCTTATTGAAAATACCCGTCGAATGAAGGGTCATACGATAAAATCCGACGCTCCGTTAAAAAGTTATAGCCAAAATAAGATTTTCTTCTTCTTCCCAAAATGAAAATTTAATTCTGTTTGTCAGTTTGTCAGTTTGTCCACTTGTCCACTAGTCCAAAATATGTTTTTTAAGTTCTGCAAATTTGATATGACGTTCATCACATCGATATAAAAAACTTTTGTTCTACCACTTTTGGAAAAACTAGCTAGTTTAGCGGGAAAACAGCTATAAATAGCTAAAATTCGGAAAGCCGTAACTTCTATACTACTAAAGCTACAACAAAAAACTTTCGTGTAGATATTAAATATTTGCTAAAGCGGGCCGAATGAATAAATTTTAGATAGCGTACTTATTTAGTCGCATTTAAAATCATTTTTCGTCACAAAAGTTGATATCAGAACTTTTGTACGTTGAAGGTGCGATCGTCACTATTTTTATACCTCGTTAAGAGGTGTTTTTGTTTGATCAGTTCTCAGACCGAGATTTCCATAGCAACAGGTTGTTGTTTTTCCACCCTTATTGTTTTCCACCCTTGTTGTTTTTCCGCCCTTGTTGTATAAAAGTCATTAAATCAGTTACTTGTAACATACAACGGATAAATGGCCGAAGAGCAGATGGATAATTGAGAGAGAACAGCGGAGCACGCGCTGGTTCCGGCTATGTAGTTCGGTAGTATGGGTGTGGGAATAGAAATGCAAACTGATCTCTCAAGTGCTCGAATGTACGCAATAGACTTATAAATTCGCGTGCTTGTAGTAGTAGATAGAGTAGTAGAAGATAGTAGGAAGAAGAATATAAACTAGATTTGGAAACCGGAAGTTGGAAAAGTAAATTTAAGAGAGTGAGAACAAAGGGGATAGTTTTCAGACATTTTAATTGCAGAGAACGAATTGGGGAGACTGTGGTGGTAGTAGTCCCCCATTTCCCCACCCTACCATGATCGCCTTTAGGCACAGCCTACAGCTGGCGATCCCTTTTACCCGATCCTACATATCCAGTGACTTCCGGTTAAGCATGGCTTCCAACTATAACACTTTAGTTTCGGTTCATAGTTATACATTTATTCTCCATAATAATATTCAATAATTTTCAAAAAAAACGAAAAAAAATAATTATTTCCAACTAAAATCTACCGATATTTATTAAACATTTTTAATTCAGATAAGTGGCAGAAAGATTCCGAAAGAAACACTGCTGTGGAAGTAAAGGGTAAATATATATAGATGTACATTCAGTAATATAGTAAATAATATAATATAGTTCAATCATAGATAATATAAGGATAGATAATAAGTTTTTAAGAAATTGAATTATATAAATCATAGCTCGCAAATAACTGTTGACCGATTCGTGCGGTCCCCAAATAACTGTTTTTCTCTGAGACTTTGAGCAAACAATCAGAGAGCAACCGATTGAATTGTTCGTACTGAAATTTTGCTCGCACTCAGCCGACGAACAGTTTTTTCGGCTTTCTTTTGCTCGGCTCGCTTACAGACCGATTGCTCCTGAACGACGTTTCAAAAAGTCTTTTGCGCATGTGTGTGTGCATAGTTCAATTTTACAAGGTAGTCCCGTCGGTAGTAAACTGTTACCTACACTGATAGTACGTGCGAGTGAAAGGGAGATATCGTGTATAGTTGTATTAGTGAAAAGACTTTTTGGGATGACTTTTTCAGTCAATCGGTCTTTTAATAAGTCTCCCTGTGCGAGCGACATTCGTATCTCTCATTGAACGAGGTTCGTAACAGAGCGTCTCACGAACAGCTCAACGTAAAAGGCTCAACCGAAAACCAAAACGAAAGGAAACGAAGTGTGCTGCGCAGAGAGAGAACGAAGGGGCATGCTTTTTTTCGGTTGTTCTCGGGAGTAGAGCGTAAGGAAAAAAACGGTTAACAGTTATTTGCATGCTTTGATATAAATGAATGGGGGAGGGCCATTAATTTGTCCGAACTTTATAAATACTTAACATAATATAATTCAAATAATAATGTAAATATCATAAAGTTGTATTTTTATTTCTCTCAGTGTACAGAGAAAAAAACCAGGAATCGGGAAAAATTTTGAATTTCGGACAAAATACTTTAATATAGAATTCTTAAATAAAATGAGTCAAAAAATTTCTTACGGTGTACACCGTCATACTAAAATTGTATCCCAAAGTAAGGGAAAGGTTCTGTATAATCATGGGCATACACCGACAGAACACTTTCCGTTAGATTAGATTAGATTATTTATTAATATTGTCCTAGCGCGACAAGTGATTACTTATATTTATAGCGCTAGTCACAATGAATGGTATACAAAATATAGCTTTAGCTTATAACTTCTATGCTTACTGTTAACCTTATACATTTCATTAGATTTCATTAAATATTATTCTATTATTATTATTTAAAATTATACACTGCTGACACTAAAATTCAATTTAATTTACATGCACTGAAATTTAATATATTTGAATAAATTTATCACTCAGAAAAATTATTACGGCAGCACCGCAATAATATTTAATTAAGCTTTAAGAAATAATTTAGAATTACTAATGCTGTGGCCTTTTCTTTAAATTCATACGAGTCGTTAAGTTAACTTCATTTCTTTACGTGTAGCGCCACGTGAATCCGAGAGCAAAAGAATAGGGCAAAAGAAAAACGGTGGTTATCACTTACGCACGTGCTGCTCCATCGGCGAAAGATCTTTGGACGGGGGGAAATACACCTGCAGAAATTATCAGTCGCCTAAACTTTACTGTTTCTTATTTTCGGTTTCACAAGGGGTTATTTTCATTAATTTCTTTTATATTTTGCCATTATTTTGCTTTCGCTTCACGCACTTTGTTTTTATTATTTTTACAAGAATTAATTTTAATAATTTTCTCGGTGTAGGGGTTTTTTTTTCTTTTTCTTTAAGTTGGTTTTAAATTGCGACTGATATTCATTTATATATTTTCATTTTCACTCATTCTTTCTATATTACCAATTTTCGTACTAATTTTTAGTACCACTTTTTTTATTTTTTATTTTATCACTTTTCGACCAGTTGCAGGTTTCTTTCGGGGTTCTTTCTTTACAGATTATGCCATTATAATTTTAAAGATTTTATCCAACAGAAAAAAACAAGAAAGGAAGCTAGCTTCGGCCAGCCGAAGCTTATATACCCTTGCAGATCATTCCTATTAATTTACAAATTGCAAAAATGTTAAATCTCCTATTATTTCTCTTATTTCCGATCGTTCCTATGGCAGCTATATGATAGAGTAGTTCGATTTTGATAAAATTAAAATCGAAATTCGGAAATATTTAAAAAGAGTCATATCCCAGAGTAGAAGAGAATACAATAAAAACCAACGAAGCTATAATTTATTTCCTATTATATTCCCATTAATTTTCCGATCGTTCCTATGGCAGCTATATGATATAGTCGTCTGATTTTGATAAAATTTTATTCGAAATTCAGAAATAATTAAAAACTAACATTCCCAAGATTAGAAGGTAATACTATAAAAAACACCGAAGCTAGAATTTTTTTTAACGTTTTTTTTTCCGATCCTTCCTATGGGAGCTATAGGATATAGTTGTCCGATCCGGTCGGTTCCGACTTATATACTACCTGCAATAGTAAGAAGGCTTTTGGGAAAGTTTCATCCCGATAGCTTAAAAACTGAGAGACTAGTTTGCGTAGAAACAGACGGACAGACGGACAGACGGACAGACGGACCGACGGACAGACGGACAGACGGACATGGCTAGATCGACTCGTCTAGTGATGCTGATCAAGAATATATATACTTTATGGGGTCGGAAACGTCTCCTTCATTGCGTTGCAAACTTCTGACTGAAATCATAATACCCTCTGCAAGGGTATAAAAAAAGACAGCTATATGATATAGTAGTTCGATATTGATAAAATTAAAATCGAAATTCGAAAACATTTAATAAGACTCATATCCCAGAGTAGAAGAGAATACAATAAAAGTCAACGAAGCAATAATTTATTTCCTATTATATTCCCATTAATTATACCCGTTACTCGTAGAGTAAAAGGGTATATTGTATTCGTGCAAAAGTATGTAACAGGGAGAAGGAAGCGTTTCCGACCCCATAAAGTATATATATTCTTGATCAGGATCACTAGCCGAGTCGATCTAGCCATGTCCGTCTGTCCGTCTGTCTGTCCGTCTGTCTGTCCGTCTGTCTGTCTGTATGAACGCTGAGATCTCGGAAACTATAAAAGCTAGAAGGTTGAGATTTCACACACATATTCTTGGGCTTCCTACGCAGCGCAAGTTTGTTTCATCGAGGTGGCACGCCCCCCTAACGCCCACAATCGCCATAAACGATTTTCAAATGTGTCTGGAGGCCACATCTTTTAAGATTTTAAAAATATATAAACGCAATTTTATAGTGTTTATTAATACCTATCGAAATGTAGAAGACATTTTTCAAATCGGACCATTCATTAAAAAGTTATACGCAATCAAAATTGTTTATATATCTATCTCCCTCGCACTCCCTTTAGCCCCAATAGATAGTCGGGACACCAACCCGAGTACAGCGTTCGCACTCCCTTTAGCTGAGTGACGGGTATTAGATAGTCGGGACACCAACCCGACTATAGCGTTCTCTCTTGTTTTTGGATCGTTTCTATGGCAGCTATATGATATAGTCGTCCGATTTTAAAAAAAATTTATTCGAAATTCAGAATTAGATAAAAAATGGCATTTCCAAAAGTAGGAGGCTCTAGGTTCAAAAACACCCAAGATAAATTTTTTTTGCATTTTTTCCCCCGATTATTCCTATGGGAGCTATATGATATAGTTGTCCGATCCGGCTCGTTCCGACTTATATACTACCTGCAATAGATAGAAGACTTTTGGGAAAGTTTTAGCCCGATAGCTTTAAAACTGAGAGACTAGTTTGCGTAGAAACAGACGGACAGACGGACGGACAGACGGACAGACGGACAGACGGACATGGCTAAATCGACTCGTCTAGTGATGCTGATCAAGAATATATATACTTTATGGGGTCGGAAACGTCTCCTTCACTGCGTTGCAAACTTCTGACTGAAATCATAATACCCTCTGCAAGGGTATAATAACAAAATAAAGAAGAGAAAGGAAATTGGAGACTTACTTTACCCTATATACCCCTATAATACCAATACACTCTACATTTTCTGATCGGGCGTTATGTAACCCTAACACGTGGGGTTGATCGCGATTTATGATAT